>VDFB02072313.1:0-10698 GCA_007258455.2 Sequoia sempervirens
AAAAATATGGTTGCCTACTTTCCTAAATTTGAATTGATATACAATTTTTTTCTTTGTTTTTTTTCCCATATGATACAGTGATGGAACTGAAAGCACATTCTATTGAGATATGTTGTTTGCAAACAAAAATAAACTCATCTAAGAAATTTTTCTACCTCAGTTGATTGGGCTATACCAAGCTGAACTGTATCAAGATTAGCAAAAAATCCTTCCCATTCCACAATCTTGGTCTAAGTAATAAACGTGTTCTTTTATTTTAGAAATTGCTAGCTAAGCAATTATTATCTAAGAGTTTCCATAAATCATAGAAATATAATATTCGAATAAGAGAGCATACCAGAAGCTTCGGTTTGAATGAGCAGCATGTAGCCCAGACATCCTTTGAAGTCATTTCCCATTTCAAAATTATAGCCCGGACCAGTTATCCAACCGTCCAACAGGCGTACTCTGTCCCATTTATCTAAAAGATTTTTCTCTTTAATCATCTCCAACCCATTCCTGGCTTCCTCAAAAGTGGCCAGGCGCCACCCATTTGGAGTACTATGATAACTCCTTTCATCCTTCTTGAAAGCCATACCTTCTTTCTGATAGACTTGGCAGTTCTCAGGTCACCTTGCTGGGCTAGATCACAAACCCTCTGAGATCTAAATTTTCGAGCTGTAAGAACCAAAAGGAAAAATTAAGATTAAACATAGGTAAAGAAAAGGAAATCCAAATTTGTTCTACGACCAATAGCGATTGCGGTCTTTTATTTGTTTTTATATGTAGGAAATAAAAACAGTATAACTAGAATGTAGATATACTAACCTGGAGTGTTCTGTAGTATTAAACTTTGTAAAACCAGACCTAATATATGATCTGCACTACTCCCCTCCACATATTATTAGTAGTCCCTATACAGCCCTTCACCTGCAACAAGAATTTCCCTTGATTACACAACTACAGTGTCCATATTTATATGTTTTGAGTTTGTTGTGTAACTTTTAAAAGCCGGACCTAAAATGAAGAACGTTTCTGAGAAACCATCCTAGTGAAGAGTGTAAATTCCATTTACTGCGAATGGCGCACTATGATATCTTCATTTAAGAACACAAGTGCAGTTCTTTGAAATTAAATTATATTTTGTAAAGGTAAACATAGTCAATTATGATATTAGATGCTTCCAAAAGAAATACAAGGAACGAATGAGATAAACATTAAAAGGAAGAAGATTAATAATATGGTATAATGACACATACAAGCGGTGAGCATCCGATCATGCGTATACACTCGGTAATAAAATATGAGTTAATCATTAGAAGTATCTTATTTTTCTCGCTATTATGTTATTCTTACAAGTATTCAAACTTAGGTAATAGAGTTCCATAATTTTTAGTATTTTCGACCATAATATCCATGCTATTTTGTATATATTTTTTAAAATATTCTTTTGTTTTTAAATATAATTAAATTAGTTTATTCATGTTAATTTTTATATTGTTTTTCAGGTTAATTGTGATAGACTGACTTGATACAATTATATTGATCAGCGGTATAATTATAATTAAGTTTTGTTTCATTCACTAATTTCTATTTGATTCCACTTACTCTCAGTTTTAGTTATTTTTATACATTTAACATAATTTCATTTCTATTTGTATCTATTTTCACATGATTGTCATATCATTAGTACACACTTATATTTATTTGTTCTTAACTCTAAGATTAGTAGTTCCTAGTTCATGGCATAAGATTGACTACAACATTTAAACCTTCAAATTCAAAACGTCAAGTTCCCACCCAACTATAATAGCTATTATGAACCAAGCTTGGTACCTATTTTTGCAACATGGTGCTATGTTTTGGTATCTAAAGACATTAACTTGTACAAATAATTCATATGCAAAAACAACAAACAAGGGTTGAGGTTTCTTCTTTGCAATCTACTATATCCTCTAATGTATGCAATTTTTTTTGGAGAACATCGTTTCTCAACTAAAACTTCCTACTACAATTGCCACTGATAATAGAATATATTTTAAAATTAATAAAGAAATTTCTTGGAAAATATCATGTTCAACAATATTTATGGACTCTCCCTACCATCGGAAAAGTGATGGCCAGGATGAGGCAACCAATTAAACACTTGAACAAATACTCAAAAATGTTATGAATAAATATGGCACAAAATGACATATATAGTTGCTGCATGTTTTATGGGCTTACTAAACAAGCATTCCTATGAAAGGAAATAATGCACCATAATATAAAAAAATTGTACTTAATTAGATATTAGAAAATAAATAGAACTCATTGGAATATAAGAAGTAATTTGAATAGAGTAACAATAGTTAAAAATAAATAAATAAGAGAAGGATAATAGAAAATAGGAGATACCCTAGGAAAACCCATTGATAAGAAAAACCTAGCAAGAAAGGATTCTTAATGTATTATCATCAATAAAAAGATTCCAATATACTTCTAGATATTAACTCTTCTTAGAAGATCTACAATATTCAATTCAAGAGGAAACATAGAAGTTCATAACTTTTCAATGCAACCTTCAAAAAACCTAGAGAATCTAACACTTGTCTCCAGGTCTTCAATACTTGGAAAGATAACTTTTTTGAATGAATAAATTTCTCACCTAAGACTCGTATATGCTAGCAAGTAGTTCACCTTGAAACAATTATGGGTATCCCAACACATGGGTTAACCAACATGATTCCTCACCTCGCACTCACCTACCAATCCTAATGTGTTGGCACAATGAATTTTGTCCCATGACATGAACAAAATAAAATATGGCTCTTAGCAACATTATGTTTAATGTAAGTGAGGAATTTTACAATAATTCATTTTTTATTGTCATGTTCAAATGTTTTGGTTTTAAAAAATGCTAAGATATATAATTATAGATTAATCTCATATCTGATTCTTGGTCCAGACTCCATACAAAACATTCTTAGGTCCCATGAACTTTGAGAATTGTTCTATGAAATTTTGACATTTTGTTGCTCCTAGGTCTCTTAAGAGACTTTTCTAGAACCATTTAGGCAACAAAGGTTGGGACCCATAAAAAAAGAAATGATGACTCCTCAAGCATTCACCTATCAATCTCAATATTTTGTCACAATTGATTTGGTCCCACAATGTGAAGAACATAAAATATGTGTCTTGGTAATTATACACTACATTTCGGTAAGGAAATTTTGAAGAATTCATTCATTATTAGAATAGTTAAATGGGAGACGTTATTTTAGAGGGACATGGCATCCAATTGTAGGTTCAAAAAAAAAAATTATAGGTCCCATGAACTTATAATTGCTTTGTCAAGTTTGGTGGTCTTTTCTCTTAGGTATCTTAAGAGTCTTTGGTAGAGTAATTGAAATAGGTATATGAATACCTAATAAGAAAATCAACAAGTAGAACATAGTGAACTTCATAGAAAATTATTTTGAATTCCTATTTGTATAATGGTTTAAATGCTACAAAACTAAGGACATAATTACATAAATAATTATAAACTTTATATGAAACTTGATATCAAGAAAAATAGTTGAATGAGATTTACAAGAATAAAATTGTTAGGAAAGTGGAGTATTTTCTTTTTAGGATAGTCATAGAGATGTTAAAATTACTATGAAATTCAATCTTTAAGTGGTTCATTTGGATCCTTTTATCAAAAGCAAAGAAATTAGAATGCATTAAATTTATAATATTTTTCCTATATTATCATGTCAACAAATGTCATTCACTTGATGAGCCCTTTTCTAAACATTTTCGGCCTTTCCATAAATGATAGATTGAGCATGAACATGACAATATAAAACTCATTTTAGACCTATATTATCAAAAATTAGAAACATAAACCACAACAATAACAACAACATGATGAGAAACACAATATTCAAAGGTTGCATATAATAAAAATAAAACACCTAAAGTATTTTATGTCACTTTAAAATTTTACAAATAGAACAAATATTTTTAGAAATATAATTACAAAAATTAAAATAATATTTAAATTTAAAACTAATTTCTATAAATAATTTATAATTTAAAATTTAAAATTACCAAAATAATTATATATTTTAACTTTTAAAAAATTCTAAATTTATAAAAATATTAAATACTTAACTATATTTATTTTCTAAGTGTTACCAAAAAAAAAAATAATAAACATACAAAAATTTACGAAATATCATTTAAAAAACTAAAGCACTTAAAGACGTTCGAAAAAATCTTCAAAATTTCAGGCTTAATTTACGTATATTTCCTGTGACGAATACTGTACGGCACAGGGTAAATGAAAGCAAGACGCAACGAGAAATTAACAAAACCTATGAAAAACGTTTGGGGAAAACACAAAATGGATGAAACTCAAGGAAATGCAGCCGTTGGGTCATATAGTTTGTGGCAATGTTGTCAACTGCAAGAAAAAACGTTATGGCATGGTTCGAAACGGCCGTGTTTAAGGGAAACGGCGTTCCGTCTGTTAAAATGGGAAGTGGATCCTTGCCATTGCGTTTCTGGTAACAAAGTTTTGGACAACAATCCCATGGCGATTAGGATCAGCTGCCTCAGTCCTTGCTCACGGCCTAACCTCCTCCTCTAGATTTTGCGAAGTTATCGCCCGTTTTTGGCACTTGCCAAAAGACGGAATCCATTGCAGAGCTCCCCTAGCTAACTCCTTGATTTGCCAAATCGCTTTGAGATTTTCGCAATCGCTGCATTTAAACCTCGGCTGAGTTCCTCTCTGAGCTAACAACTCGATAATTTGTTTTTCCTATCAGAACAGAAGAAGCATTCCAAAATCTACATGCATCATTTCTAGTTCACCCAAATACAGAGATTAACCAAAGATAAATTATATCTGTGATGAGCTTATCTTTCAGTTGCAGGTAATAAAAAGGCAGTCACAAATAAAGGGAGGTGAAGATAAATTAGGTTTAATACGATGTCTGAGCACAGAACTTAAAGGAATGTTCTAGTTAACAATTTAAATAAGGTATTACACGGCAGGGTTAGCTGAGTAGGTTTGGAAAAATTCACAGTACATAACATGATCACCAATCAATTACTTCACAAACAGATATGTTTTGACATAAATCCAGAGAACATTTTTGTGAAAGTATCTAATGTACACACATAAACAGGAAACAGAAACGGGTTTTTGACCGAAAGTCAGAACTTAGTGTGTGACACTTAATCCCAGCCCACTATAATCACATTCAACCTAGGTTTGAATTATCCTGCGAAACGGCCAAATAAGAATACAAGATAATGTAATGCATTCTGGTACGAAACATTTTAAATAAGAATTTCATTTTGTAAAACGGTTTGGGTCTTGTAAAAATTCCAAATTATATGAATCAAAAATATTTTAAATAAGACATTCGGGAGTTGTTTGAACTGTATTGTCTACCCCGCTATGGACACAATCATGCAAAGTAAAGAGGTGCTTAATAAGGTATGGATTAATGAATATATCTATCTTCTCTTTCACACTATAGTATTCACATTTTATTAAAGCTATTATTTGCATACATAATATTTTGAGTATACATATTTTTAAATATTATTTTACAATAAAATATGATTTTAAGGGTGAAAATAGTATATTCATGTCAATTATATTTAATTTTAGATTTATTTTAATAAACTAATTTAATATAATTATATGTTTGTAAGTGATAAATTTTTGTGTTAATGTTTTTTTTTCAAATTTTATTTATTTTCACTCACTCTTACTTTCATTTATTTTCATGTATTTGACTTAATCTCTTCTCTTTTTTCATAGATTTAGATACATAAATCATATTATTAGAATATAATTCCATTCATCTATTATTAACCCTTAGATTAATATTTCTCACTTCATGACTCAAGATTGGTCGTAACATTTAAACCTTCAAATTTAAACTCCCAAATTTTTGTCCATTTGCATTAGCCATTATGAATTGGCATGGTACACATTTATGCAACTTTGTGCTATGCTTTGATATTTAAAGACATTCATCTCTATAACTAACTCATACAAAACACAGGGAATAAAGGTTGAGGCTACTTCTTTGAAATATACTACAACCTTTAATTTATTGAATTTAATTATAAAACATTATTTCCCAATTAGAGCTTCCTATTACGATTTTCACTAAGAATGTGACATCTTTTAAAATCAATAAGGAAATTTCTTAGAATGTCATATTCAACAACATTTTTCCTCTCCATACCATCCACAAAGTAGTAGCAAAGATAGGACAACCAGTAAAATACTTGAACAAATATTAAAAAGATATTTGAGAGAAAATAGTAGAAAATGACATATATAGTCGCTTCATGCTTTGTGGGCTTATTGTACAAGCATTACTATGGCCACAAGGCATAATCCTTTTGTATGTTGTGAATTCCATAATGCCTCTAAATCTATAAATACCTTCCTTACACATATTTATTCCTAGTACCATTGATTATAATACATAGCGTAGTAGAAATTACAATAAATAAAAACACTAGAATGATGTGAGAATGCATTAGAAAATATTCAAGTCTACAAGATACAATTTAAATGAACCTAAAAAATTGCATGATCTCTTAAGAATTTGATTGATTGTTTGGTCCTAAGAAAGAATGTTAAAATTATATTTGCAAAAAATAAGGTTGAAGGGTCGATTCGGTATTGGCATAGTGCGATGGTTAAATTATGGTGTTGTAGTTATTTCCACCAAGGTTCAAACCCCACTTCCCTTGTTTGTGGCTTTGCCAATTCATAGCTTTTATTCAAAAGTGTTACCCTAAAAAAAATTTGAAGGAAAAATTTTCCTCAATCACTTGGGGTCTTATGAAGTTATTGAAGACTATGAACTTGATGCAAATGTATTATCTACTACGAAAGGAAAGGTCATCATGTATTATATCAACAATACGCACCTAAAGCACAATAATACATTAGATCACTTTTTATGTTGTATGTATTGTTTTCTACATCTTTTTGAGACAACATATTCAACATCAAAGTTGATAGGTATACTCACCTTTTTATCATTTTATTTCTTTGTGATGTATACCTTAATTATTATACTTCTACATACTATTTAATAATTATATCACTGATATATATCCTCTTGCACATGCATGGTTGAATTATCCATGTTAGAGTAGTTGTTGGTTATAATAATATTTTCACCTAACCATCTTGGGGAATCGGCTCTAAATTAACTATTTTCTCTTGGAGCCATAATTATTAATTTTCTATATGATATTTTTATGCTATTATCTTCTTATGCTACTCTTTCACATGTTCTTTTTCATGGTGCATACTTTTCTTTTCTTAAGATTATATTTAAGTAGGAGCATCTTGTGGTTGGAATAATCTTTCCTCATCTAAAAAGATGTGATTATATCTTCCTATGTGCAAGCTCAACTTGTGTACACCTTGTTTTTTGGTATTTTGTTTGCATGTACATGCTTAAATTTTGTGCACATATCATTATATTTAAATAAATAATTTTGAGTGTCCTTCAAACTCTTTTTCGATGCTGTAGATTTGTTAGAGACTTACACAAATTTATTATTTTAGTAATACTTATATTGAAATATTTCTCAACTTGCAAGAATGTCTTCCTTTGCATAGAACTAGCTAGTTGTTTTTATTTTCTATAGCATCCATCTCTTAACTCACATAACCTCATGAATCAATGATATCACCCCATGCAACCTATTTCTTATGTGCATTTTGGAAAAATTATTGAATGGCAGAATATCCAAATAATTGATCATTTTATAATGAATTTCTATCATATATTAAAAATTAGATCTTTTAAGAGCTTTTAAATTATATAAGGTTATAAAAACGTTCAATTTGATTTTATCAAGGAATGGTCAATTTTTCTATTAACAAAATTCATGCATAATATTAAGAATTTATCCTACCAAACACATATGGAAAGGACCTACTCTAATCCTCCATGTTAACATATATTATAATATTTGTGGGTGGTGTTAATTATTGGAATTTTTTGGTCATTGAAGGGGTTTGATCCTTCAAAGAATAAATAATTTAGCTTAATGTTTTGATTTAAAAAGAAGATTTATTGGACACTAATTAGGTTCTAAGTAGAGCTTAGACCAAGCTGATGTAATTGTAGAGTGTCCTTGTGTCTATTTATCCAAAGGGTTTGAGTAGAATCGGGTGGCCATGTTGAATATATAGGTGGCACATTTGTAGTTCTCTCCTGCTCTGCTTCCTCATTTTTTTCTTTTACTTTTTTGATCTTCATATTTCTTCCTATTTTAGCTTTTTCTGTGTGCTCTACATTCCCATTTTATAATTTTTCACTTGAATTGCACATGGCTACTAAACTATATGTTGATAAAAAAAAAATGACATGTTACAATATTCTTTATTGTTATATCATTCATATTCCTTGTCCTCATATTTGGTGTAAGATTTTTGGGTGCATCATTTGTCTACAACATTTTATGGACATTCTTTATGGATGTCTTTTCATCTATTTGGACCAAACACCTTTTCTATAGCTTGCCATAAATTTAATCTATTTGATTATGATCCTTATATTTTTATGGGAAACATACTATTATTATTCTTGTACAATTTTATCCATAAATAAATTAAGGAGGCCAATTCAATTGCAAGTCCTCGACAACAATGTGCATGGGCTTCCCACTTTTTTTAGCACATGTTGTGTAGAATGAGGGGGAAACAACATTTCCAACTCCTTAGAAACTCTATGTAATGTTTTTTTGTATCCTATGGATTATTTTTGTGTACATTAAGGGGATAATTTTATAACTACTCCTCAACGACCTTAAGGAATTTCAAAATTAATAATAATTTGAAAGAGAAGAACAAGCCTTTTTGAAAATAAGAATATAGTAAACATAAAAATAAAGGTTCAAAAGGTAACAATGGTCTAAGAAGGGTGCTATCTATAGTAACTAACAAGTGATAACAAATTAACAATAATTAAGGTTAAAAGAACAATAGATATGATAGCTAAAATTAAAAGAAATATAGATTTAATAACTAAAACTAAAAGAATAAATAATAATTACAAGAAAATATAAGATAATTGAAAAAAAGACACCCATTAATAAAACAACTTTAAGAAAAACTTCAATATATACATAATTAAAAAAACTCAAATATAATAATAACATTGAAAATAATTCAATTTACATTCAACAATAATTAAAATTAAAGAACAATAATTTCCACAACTAAAAAATATTTATAAAAAATAATGACAATTAAAAATTAAATACCTAATAATAAAACAATCTTTAAAAAAAATTATAATATAAGAAATAAGAAACAACATCAATAATGTTGGTATAAAATTTATTCCAACCAAAAAAAAAGTTGCACGTTATTTTGAATTCCTACTTATATATTGATTTAAATATTAGAAGCTAATGTTTGTAACTACATTTTATGAAAAATAGCTAAGCAACGAAATACAAGAATGAAACCCCCTAGGAAAGTGGAGAATCCTCTGTTTTACACGGTCATGGAGATGTTTAACCGAACCGTGAACCTTAACTTTTAAGCGACTCCTTTTGGATTACTTTTGTCTAGAGTGCAATGAAACTAGAATACATTACTTTCATAATACTATTCCTACACTACTTATGTCAACAACCTCGTCGCTTGGGTGAAGTCTTTTTCTAGCCATTGTTGGGCCTCTGCCATCAATGACGGAATGAGCGTCACCATAACAACGCTCAGCTCATTTTGGACAATAATCCCATGACGATTAAAATCGCCTGCTTCAGTCCTCACTCATGGCCCATACTCCTTCAGATTTGCAATGTTATTACCCGTTTTCGGGCATGCGCCAAAAGACGGAATCCATTACAGAGCTCCCCTACTAACTCCTCACTTTGCCAAGATATCTCGAGTCCAATTATCGCTTCTAATTGGTTTGAGATTTTTGCAATCGCCCAATTTGGAAGTCAGCCGAGTTTCTCTCTGCTAACAACTCAATCAGTTGTTTTCCTTATCAGAACAGAAGCAGCATTCCAAAATCTACATGCATCATTTCTAATTTACCCGAATACAGGAATTTGCCGAAGAGAAATTACACTTGTAATGAGCTTTATCTGTCACTTGCAGATAACAAATAAGGTAGGCGCAAAGAAGCAAAGATGAAGGTAAATCAAGCTTAATAAGATATCTGAGCTGACTTAAGGAATATACTAATTGGCTATTTAAATAAAGAATTACACGAAAGGCTTTGCTGAGTAACTTTGGAAATTGACGGTGCATAGCAAGATCGACACTCATTCTACTTTACAAGCAGAGTCGTTTCCAATTTAAAACCCAGAGAACCTTTTTGTAAAAATATGTATAGGCTAAAATAAATCTAATACAAATTAGATAGACAAAGGAATGCTCTCTGAAACTTCATAATAGAGTAAGATTTATTGATAGACTGTAAATAAAACTGATTCACGAATATGCATTTACCTGAAGGCTTGCTGCATCAGAATCGCTTCCAGCCGAACGCTACGATTATATTCCCACTGATGGCAACCGAAACTCACGATGCCAAACTTCTCGGGGCTTGAGAACTATGCATAAAACAACACTCTCTTTATAGCACCGTCTAGGGGGCTAGACGGTAAGATAAATAACCCACATAGTTTTGAGTTGTTAAAATATCACTCTCATACAGAGTCACCGATTGAGATGAA
>VDFB02072314.1:0-24762 GCA_007258455.2 Sequoia sempervirens
TATGAGCTATGTTACCTGTACCCATCTACTTGTCCATGTAACTAGCTTCTACATATTGAATTAGCATCAGCTAATTCAAGTCATTGATTAAATGCATCAGCAACTTGGGTTTTGTCTATTTTTTTTTCTAGAATGTGCATATGTATAGGTGCAGCAAACATTGTTGTAAATGTATATGAGTTTTAACAAACTCTATGACTTAAAAGATAGGGCACATAATATAGAAATTGTGTGTCTAACTATAGGTCACTTTGTTTTAATGTTATTTATCATATTTATGAAAATATTAGAAACAAAAATGGTGTATGCAGGTTCTGAAGCATGGTTTGTTACTTGATAATAGTTCATAGACAAGGCCCTAACTTGGTGTTCTCCCTATTTTTCATTTTAACAAAGTAAATTCGTTCTGCCTTTGTGCCTTTTAGCCTTTCTCGAACTCATTTGTAGAAAAGTTAAACAATTTTCGATGTTTATGGTTGAGCAGTGCTAGATTGAGCTGGTTTGTTTAAAACTAGAATTTTTGTTTAGCAGATAATTTACTTTATCTCAAATATATGTCTTTTTTATTGTTCTATGCCAAAAAAAAGGTAATTTATATTCTTCCTATCATAAAAATAGTCTTTAAGTTTGTTATTTTTCTCAGCTACAAACAATGAGGTACAAGGTCTCAAGATAAAGGTAAACATTCTGCATAGTTTTGAAGTTGTATTTCATTTCTCTCCAGTCAAGGATTTTATGTATAGCAGATTTACTGCTTTCTGTAAAAAATATTTTTAATACTCTTTTGAAATAAAATAATATTATCCCTTATTTGTACTAAATACAAAGACAAGGATGCAGCCCTATCTCATGTATGATGTAACCCTTTTTGATTAACGGTCTGTGTAATTTTTTCTTAGTTTCACAAAATTTATAGTTCTTTTTGAGACTTAGAAAAGGCTCCTGTGAAGTAAGTCAAAATGTCAATAAAGAATTGCAGCCACAGGTTTCTTTCAATTTCCATCTCTGGATTACTGTTTATATTGAATTTTATTGACCATGCTTTTTTCCAGGTTTTGGTGTAGAAGCATTTTTGAATCCAGACCTGGAGTTTATATTACAGAGCTGGTGTTGTTGGAGTTTTCTGGGTATTGCCACTGCACACTGTTGCAAACACCATGGTAAGCTTTACAATGCCCCACTACTCTTTACTGCAGTTTTTGCATTTCTTGTTGGTTGTTGGAGATTAAAAGGTTGAAATGATTTTGCATTCAGGAAATTTTTGATTCTTAGATTGTGGTCACTAATTGTTCTATAACTCTCTACCACCTCAATATCATTTTCCATCGCCAACAAGCATTGATTCTCCACGTTATCTGTCATAAGCCAGGTGTAAATGGTAGAGGTATAAATTGGAGAGTACAAGATAGGCTAAAAAGCTAAAAGCAGTATTCAGTAGTTAATTGAGAATTTCTACTCTAAATATCACAGAGATAAAGATTAATCAACTTGTGAGCAAAGTAGGACTGGGTGAACCAGATGGTTACCCTCACCCCGTTCTATTCAAACATTACATACCATGTGACCCCAAGAGGGGTGATTGTGTGGAGATAATCAGATGTGTCAAGTGGCCAGGGTTGCTATGCAATGGTGCAACTAACCCTAGCCTTAACTAATCTAGCTATCCTACATACTCGCTGAAATCTTCGTAGGGGTCACAATACAAGACTGCCTTTGATGTGAACAGGGGTAATGATTCATAAATTCAGATAGAACCATAATCTGCTTAGACAAGCATATCCCCTACCTGCAATGAGTACACTTTACTCAATAAAATAAAAGATGGGTAATCAATATCTGCCCATCTAGAAAGTTAACGGAAGTCACCCAAAGGCTACAATTTATGGTATATTTCCTTAAGAAATAGCTAGGTTCAATTGGTCATCTCCCAGTGTCCAGGGACGTTTATAATATTCCTACTATCCTCTTTCACTAGGATAATATTAACAGAAGCTTTTGGATCATACTGTAGAGCCTCTTTGATCACAATGACTTTGATTATAGATTTAGTGTCAGGATATTTGAAATAACTGCTAAAAATCTTCTTGTTAGCATCCTTTATCACCTCTTTACAATGTGTCCCTTCATATTCCCATTTGAGGCCCCATAGGGATTTAATTTTATTTGGAAAGGATTAGAGAGATGATCACATTAGGATTATAATCTTCTTCATGCCCACTCCATTATTATACATAGCTCTGTGTTTGTGTGTGTAATTGTATGTAAGAAAATAATTTTTCTACATTGTTTCATAAACTATTTTGGTTTTATATCCAACATGAGTCTCTTACATCATTTATTGAGGACATGTTTCTTGTTTGGAGCCTACTGTAGTAATATTATTATTGTATGAAGAAGTTCAAAATTTTGCTGTTAAACTGTATATACATTTGCATTTGTTTTCTAAAATTACATATGGCATATACAGGCTGCAAAAATTCTGGCAAATTTGCTTGTGATGGGCTCAGGAATTTTGGCGAGGGCTTTAGTTCAGGCTTACCGCCAAGCTCTTGCAAGTAAGCTTTAATCTTTGTTTTTTTGTATGCATCATGGTTGATGTGTTTGTTGCTGAATTCTGTATCACATGCTAACAAAATCTTTCAAGGCAACCAAAATGGATGGCATTTTGATGAGAATATGAAGTGTTAAATTTCAAAAATTGCAATCTTTTTGAATTAAGAATTTTAGTATTAAATATGGCGTAGTTGCCACTTGCAAGGGGCAGAAAGCAAGTCATTTCAGTTGTTTTACCAGCAATTTGCAAATGGCATTTGATTACAAAGTAATTATAGGTTTGTTTGGCACCTTAACTCTGTTATCATGTTAGTTATCGATTTCAATCTTCAAATCTCTTTTTCTGGTAATCATTGTCATAATATTTGTTTCTTGGTTCAGTATCGAGTCTTATGAATCTCTACATGCATCCACTGAAGGAAATTGTATATAGAATAAAAGAAAGGACCTAGATTTAGGAAGTTTACTAAGAATTGGTGTCAAATTTCAAACATTGCCATCTTTTTGAATTAATAATTTAGTATTGAATATGGTGTGGTTGCAACTTGCAAGGGGCAGAAAGCAAGTCATTTGAGTTGTTTCTCCAGCAATTTACTAATGGCATTTGGTTACAGCGTAATTATAGGTTTGGTTGGCACCTTAACATAAACTGATGAGAACTGGGTGTCAAATTTCAAAGTTGCTTTCTTTTTGAATTAAGATTTTTAGTATTAAATATGGTGCGGTTGCCACTTGCAAGAGGCAGAAGCAAGCCATTTCAGTTGTTTTTCCAGCAATCTGCATATGGCATTTGATTTCAAAGTAATTATAGTTTGGTTGGCACCTTAACTCTATTATCCTGTTACTGTATCGATTTGAAACTTCAAATTTCTTTTTCTGGTAATTTTTTCCATAATTTTTTTTTTGGTTCTATATTGAGATCTCTGCATGCATCCACTGAAGGAAACTATATGTAGACCAAATGAAAGGACATGGGTTTAGAGAGTTTGCAAGAGTTGGTCACTACATGCATGAAACCATTAATCAAATCAATATATTTTATTTGTGTGTGTTACCTACTTTGTCTATAGTGTTTGTCAAGTAAATGGTGATGTGCATGAAATTATATCAGTATAACAGGCATGGCAACAAACTGAGAACTGATTAAATGTACTGCAAGTGTATTGTTTTCTTTTTAATAAGTGCATCAATTTTGTTGTAATTGGCAACTAACTCTGATTTTGTGTAATGAAGTCATGCAGATAATTTTAAGTTCTTATGTACTTTACAACTATAGCATAGTTTTTGTTCTTGCCAATGTTAATAAATTTTTGAATAATAAGGGGTTTATTTTGTGAAATTTATTGTCTTTCTTTTGTTACTATATTTCACAGTTTCACTTATTACAGGACTTGAGCATAGTGGCTTGCTGTTGTTTAGCTTGGAGTACATGTTTACTGTTAAAATATTTTTATTAAGGTCTGTTCTCATTAGAACTCTACTAGGATAATACAACACAATTATTTGTCATAGAACTGTTCTGACATTATGTTCAATTTGATTAAGGTTTAGGTTTTCTCAATATTGTGTGTGCTAGGGCTGAAAAAGGGTGTTACAGGCTGCAGATGTATGTCAGTGTGCTCTGTTCATGCCAAGGTCTTATCTCCTAAAAATTATGCCCACTACCTTTTAAGGAAAAGGTTAAAATTCAGGGTAAACTAACATTCCATAGAATTCCATGGATATTTTTGCTATGGAAATTGGCATCTCTTGGTTTGTGGTTTCCTCCTTAGAGCATGAGAAGCAGTTAAAACCTGCTGATCTAAGTTGTTAGTCTCATGCAATCAAATATATCTCATGATAAAATTTAAAATATGATATGGGGTTAGTCCACTGCCTGTAGTTAGTGTACAATGTCTGTTATTATGCTTTGATAATATTGGTTATCTGAATATGTATTAATTGTTTGTATTAGTTGTTGTTGGCTTTGAGTAGTTATAAGCGTCAGTTGCTTGACAGTTGTGTTCTTCTTGGCAACCATCAGGTCCTTTAAATAGATTGTGTATCGTCAAGGAAGGGAGTATGATCTAGTTAGATCGGCTTTGATCCTTGGCTGACCATCTTTGGTCTTCTTTTGTAATAATTTCACGTGTGAATAAAGATATAATTTACTCATGTATCTGGTATGCATTGTCATCTCTTTTATTAATTCATGTATTCAATTTATCAGATAGAGTAGTAAACATTCGGTGCCATTGCCTTAAATAAATCGGGTCAGATTTGAGAAATTCATGCTTGTAGACACCAATAAAGGTGGGAAGAGACCACAATGTGGTTGAGATCAAGAGATCAGTGGATCTTTAAGGATCATCGAACAAAGAGAACGAAGGAGACAACTAAAGGGTGAAGTTGAAGAAGGCGAAGGGTTTTTGATAGAAAGCTCGAGTCCATCCAAGAATAAAAGCCGAAGTGTAAGTAGAAGTTGTAATTGGGAAGAAAGAAAAACTTTCACGGTAGGAGAACAAATGAAGGGTGAGTGGAAAGAAATAACATGACATCTACTGCTCCCCAATGAAGCTTACACCAATCTCATTGACCAAGTGGGAGAACCGTTTGTACCATTGATGTTGGATGAAGGGGAAGGCGAGGGAGAACCTATTGACCTTGTCAACAGAGAACCATTCGTACCATCAAAGTCGACTGAAGGGGAAGGCGAGGGAGAACCTACCGATGGTCTGACATAGATGTACGAAAACACCATACACCAGATTGAAGACCTGATACTTATGGAAGAACTGAATATTTGAAGATTGAAGCCAATAATGCCAGGACGAAGGGAGCATAGAAAGGACCTCAAAGGCAACTTGAGAGTGACAAAATTTGAAGAGGGACGAGTGGAGGATATCGATGTGTCCATGAGTGTAGGGAAAGCATCGTAACGTATAAATTGAGACTCTCCAATCAAATTATCATCACAAAGTGTGCAATTGGGAAGCAAGATGGTGACTTCCAAAATTCACAGGGAACGGATCGGAGGATCCTGTAAGGCATTGTAGGACATGCTAGACAATCTGAGTAGCAAATGGTCAGGATGTCAAAAACTATTGGTTGAGGGCATTTCCAACAACTCTCAGACACATTAGCCATAGACTGGTATACAAAATTGGACATAGCACACAAAGCTACATGGGATGCATTGAAAAGAGCATTCCAAGAGGAATTCAAACTCTTGATAGACAATAACAAAACTGTATCAGAGATCTACAATACCAAACAAAGAAAGCATGAAAACTTATAAGATTACAATCAAAGGCTCAAAGAATTGTTGGTGAAGTTGGAAAACCAGCCAACAGATGGATTGAAGAAGAGGTGGTATATTGAAGGGTTAATCCCTTCATTAAGGAAAAAAATGAAAGTTGTACCCCCCTCCTCCTATGCTGACACTTACAATTGAGTGATGGACATAGAAAGTGAAGATAAAATGACCTCGCATAGGAAAAGAAAAATATAGGAAGATACAAGTTCAGATGACAATAACAATGATGAATCAGAAATGGTACAAGCACATTAGAGGGACATGCTCCGAATGATGAAAGAATTGAAGGCAGAGAAAGAACCAACAAAGAAACTAATGAACTATGGTGTATTGAGTGCAAAATTGAGGGGCACACAAATTGGTAATTGTTCTAAAAAGACGTTTTGTAAGATTTGCTAGGTTATGGTTCATTCAATAAAGGAGTGCCCATACAATTTGAAGACTAGGAGTACACAAGTACTCTTTATGTAGGGAGAGGAGTCCACTCCATCGAAGCGAAAAAATGCATCTCCGAGCGGTTATCGAAATCAAAGAAGAGGATGAAGCCAAATATAATATGACCTTAAAGGATGCCCTAACATTCAATGCCGACAATGTAGCGAATGGGGACACTTTGCGAGAGATTGTTAGAACAAGCAAGATAAAGTGCAATTATTGTGCAAATGGTGTGGACTTGGAAACCACAAAGAAATTGGATGTCCAAACCAAAAGGCTAGTGTCAACATGATTGATGTAAGGCACAATGAAGTATTGGCCACTACTCGTGCCCAAGCAAAGAAGGCTGTGTACTTGGACCTACATACAAAAAAATAAATGCTCTGTGAAGCAGGGGCTAAAGTGGAGAACGCTATGGACAACAAATGACACAACTCAAATGCAAATGCAAGTACGGTAACAAATCAATTACAATTCGAGAAAAATATTGCACAAGTACAAGTAGTGGATTTATCACAAAGTATTCTTGAACTTCAAAATGCTATTGTATTAGGGAGAATGAGATGATGCATACTACGACCCAATTAGAATCTTGTGAGAATGAAGATCCAATAATTGAACCTTCGCTATCGAGCGACCAAGTGATTGATCCAATGTTATTGACAGTTAATATGTCAAAGAAATTGACAATGGTGAATATGGAGATCCTTGGAAGGAATCACACCAATACAATTGTTGATGGCGGGTCTAGTGTGAACATACTTCCGAAAGACACTTGGAGAAGTCTTGGAAAGCTGACCATTTGGTCGCCAACTTTTTATCTAGTGGGTGCAAATCAACAAGGTATTAAGGTACTTGGAGTTTTAATGGGACAAAAGGTAATTATTAGAACCCAAGCATTTTTGTTGAATTTTGTGGTCATTTCATTAAGGAAGAAAGCATATGACACATTGTTAGGTCAAGGTTGGTTGGGAGAAGCCAAAGTCGATCACAATTGGAAAAAGAATACAATCTCCATTGAGAACAAGGGTTGAAAATATATAATTGATTTAAAGAATGAAACCGTGAGGAAGCGGCTTCCTTGGATTTGTTAAATTTTGACTTTGATGAAGAATGGATAGAGAAGCATGATCGAGGTTCGATAGAACCGAATGACAAAGGGATTCTAGAATTACAATCATGCTCAGAGGATGAAATAAATTCTCTCTATGGCCTATTTCATTGGCAAATGGAGGAAAATGAGGTATTTCCGTCGGCTTGTAATTTTCTCGAAGCCATAACCCTTAGTAAGAGCAATTGATGAAAAATGATTTTGAAAAATTGGACAATTTATGTTTGCCAAACACAGTCCATGGTTTGCAAAAGACAACAATTGTAGAAGTATCCAACTTTGTAGAAGAATGCAAAATTACTAATTGTACACCTTCAAGTACATTTAAAAGCTTGACTATAAAGCTCGCTTACATTAAAAGGTCGACCATATTGTATGGTGAGAAAAGAACTCATTTGCATGGCCAAAAAAAAATTATGTCATATGGTTGGATTTTCCCTCAATATGCATTGTATGGTTGTTAGTCTACATTGTACAATTATATATGAGGCCATTGTAAAGCCACATTGTATGGCACCATTAGAAGCTAAAGATTGTACGACCCCATTTGCTTTGGACTGCAAGACACATGGTACAAAAAGCATATTTAGTACGACACTGGTTGGTAAAGGGTATAAACTTCATCATACGACCATTTTTTAATATTCACATCCAACAACAAAGCCATTCATTCATTCAACAGACTCTATTAGGGTGCACCATATAGATTGTTTTATATCATAGAGCATGGAAAGGGTGTAATGATCCCACCATAGGGTCAAAACAAGTGCATACCGTACACCAAGTTCACATTGTATGGTCAAAACAAGTTCATCAAAAACAAGTTCATACTGTATGACATCCAATCTTCCGATGGCATAAAGCTTCAATCGTACGGTTTGCACTCTCATCTTTTAGCATACGACCCAAGCAAACCTTCGTTGTATGGCGGTTAAAAGCAGCAATTCTTCACATCGTATGACCTAGCGTCTACAAGCATATTTTACGATTGACAAAAACTCCATTTGGTCACATCATATGATAGGGCCTCCTTACCGTATGACATCTAGCGATGGGAAACCATACTATATGGCAAATGGTCAGTGATTACATGGTACATCAACTTCTTTTGTTGTATGACAGCTCTAGGCAAAGGGAGTAAATCACATTGTACAACGTCGGGCATCTCTTTTCATCATATGACGTCGGGTATCCTTTATCATTGTATGACGTCAACATCTTCATGGCGTACGACTTCATCTCCTCACCATATGACCATTTAGGAGACATTTTGCTTGCATCATATGGTGGCTTGGTTGCATCGTGAGGCAAACACAATCCCCCATTGCATGACAATCAACCATCGTATAACTCCCTTCCGTGGTTGACATCATACATTAGTTAAACATTGTGAAATCTCTATTTTTTGGCTTTGTCAGCATTGTTTGCAAATTACACTTCCAAGTTTGTCTACAGGTCCTTGTCTGCAATATTGTCATTAGTTTGGCAAATCTTCCCTAATGTTACTTGATGTGTACTTGTCGTTTGGAAGACGAATATTTCTTTTGTGGGGATGATGTAGTCAGAGTACAATGTCTATTATTATGCTTTGATAATATTAATTATCCGAATATGTATTAATTGTTTGGATTAGTTGTTGTCGGCTTTAGGTAGTCATAAGCGTTGGTTGCTTGACGGTTGTGTTTTTCTTGGCAATTGTCGGGTCCTTTAAATAGATTGTTTATCAAAGGAAGGGAGTATGATCTAGTCAGATGGACTCTAATCCTTGGCTGACCATCTCTGGTCTTCTTCAGTAATAATTTTGTGTGCGAATGAAGATATATTTAACTCATGTTTCTGGTATGCATTGTCATCTCTATTAAGACTTCTAGTGATCTTTTAATAGAAAAGCATCAAAATAACTGCAGAATACAAACTATATTAATTTGGGCTTCAGGTAATGGATCAACAATTGCACTTCAGGTAATGTATAAACAACTACATTTTGATGTATTAGAAATCTTTTTACATATTTATTTGCATACTCAAAATTCAAAAAATTCCTTGTGGGCTGACATTTTGGCTGATATTGTAATTTTGGTGTGTTTGTTTGTTTTTATATATTTATTTGCATACCGAAATTTCAAATTTTTTGTTGTGGGCTGACATTTTGGCCGTTATCTTAATTTTGGTGTGTTTATTTTAATGCTCTTTCCCATGTCCATTCTGTCAGTAAAGCTTTATAATATATTTAGTAGGTGAAATACCACTTCTGAATCTGTTTGGAATCACTTCTATCCTCTTTACTCTTTTTAATTCCTTGTTTGTTTTCCCAATTTTGCTGGGACTAACTTTAAGTATGGTTCACCTCATGTGTAACTTACTTTGTGCTTAAACATATTATAATCAATAGCAGAGTCATGTGGGTTTGATATAATCAGTCAAGATGAAATAAGTGATTGTAGTCTGAAGATCAGAATTATGCTGTTAGATAGATAAAATTGTGGAATTAGATTAGTGAAAAGTTGAAAAGTGTCTAAATAATTAGTCTTTTGGGTAGTTTGACTGGTATAGCTATCAGATGCATTGATTGGCCTAAAATGTAATAGCCATGGCTTGTTCATGTGACTAATGAGTACGAGACTCTTTGTGTCCTTTAAGAGTTGATTAGTGCACCTAGTTATCTGTTGCATGCATGTAGAATTCTTACTTAAGCATGGAAATTTTTCAGATGCCTCAAAGACAGGTGTTGCTCAAGAAGCAATGCAGAATGTTGTTCGTAAAACCAGTAAAACAATGACAGAACAGGAAGCCAGACAAATTTTAGGTGTGGGTGAACACACTTCATGGGATGAAATTTTGCAGGTTAGTTGGAAAGTTATATTCAGATGATAATTAAACATTAACAAAGTATGAATGAGCAGACACACTTATGTCCTAACAATGCAATTTTCCACGTTACTTGAATTTGATGGCTAACTCTTGTTTTAATATTGATAGACATTAAATATTTCTTATGGGACATGCAAAATGAATATAAGCATGTAGGGTAAATTCATTTAATTTTTAGTTGAACACTTCTATCAATCAAGTTTAGTAGTACTTTTGTCTTATCATTCATCTTTACAGGCCTGAATATTGCTTTTGGTTAAAACTTGAATTTGCTACTGAACATTCTGGAGACGACAGTGTCAATTTTTGTAGAACTGTTAATATTTCGCTGCTGCTGCACAGTCAATGAACACTCATTTCACATGCCTTTGTTGCAGAAATATAACACTCTCTTTGAAAGGAATGCAAAATCAGGAAGTTTCTATCTTCAGTCAAAGGTTCACAGGGCAAAAGAATGCTTAGAAGCAACACGAGGAACTAAAGAACAGACTGCTAGGTAGTATCTGGTATTAAAGTTAGTCTAGTGCTTGCAGAGCAGCCTTCACAATATTTGGTCAAGATTACGGACAAACTGTCTTCCCTAGTTTATACTTGGTCTCTATTATCCTTGTTCTAACGTGTAGCAAGGCAGGAAAGTTAACCTTTTAATTTTTTTGTCCCATGGCCATTGTTCCTGCAAGGCTTTGAATGTGTGCCCAGAGTTTAAGATTTTTTATTAGTGTGACTATGTGTCAAGAACAGGGGCTGCTTTTTGGGAACACAAATTGGTGTATATGGACTGTTAAAGACTACTGCAATGTATATTACCTTGAATAATGTTAGACATTGTGCATAATGCTGCCTTTGTCCAACATTTGATTTAGGCCTTTAAAATTTCTCAGACTAAACCTTGCTTTTGCCTCAAACAACTGGTGATGAATATCTTTATGGAAGTGATACATTGTATTGTATGTAAGTTAAATAAATGTGTATATTCTATACACCCACTTCTAGTTCTGTCACTCAAATGATATCTTGTCAACATGCGTGTCAAAGATTTGTTTAATTGTGTGGGGAAAATAAATAGTTTTTGAACTTTTATTTGAATGTCACATTTGGTCAACATGGATTTCATGACATGGATAATGGTGAAGATATGTTGCTTGAGGGTATTAAACACATTGCTGAACATGAATAAAGAGCAAAATGGCACCATACGAATAAATGAATTATTCATATATGTTATTGAAGGCTTTGATCATTTAGAAGATTTAATAGGGTGGGCTTGACCTATTACTGAAGGGAGAGTAGGTTGAGGAGAGCACATCTGAAAGATCTGGACCTATTGATAAATCTGTACATTAGAGGGTTTACTTATAGTCACAGCTCACTATGCACATACCGTGGATGACGTAAAATATCTCCACTTCATTGTTGGGATGCCTTGCAAGGATCACTATGCATATGCTCCATTGTCGGATGTGTGGAATGATGGATGATGGCAATGTAAACCACCTTGGTTAGTGTTGAACATTGTGTGTAATGCTTTTTTTGTCCAACACTTGATCTAGGTGTCAATAATATCTCTGGTAAAAACTTGCTTTTATTTCAAACAACTGATGGTGAATGTCTTTATGGAAGGGATATACTTTTGTATGTTACGAGTGTGTATATTCTATACACCTATTTATAGTTCTGTGACTGAAATGGCATCATATGTCAAAATTTTGTTTAATTGTGCGGGGACAATAGAGATATTATGAACTTTTATTTTAAAGTCATGTTTGGTCAACATTGATCTGACAGCATGGTTAATAGTGGAGATATCTTGCTTGACGGTGTTAACATGTTTCCTTGCTTTGGTACCCATTTCCAGATAAGATATTCATCACCAATACCTTAGATTGGGGTAGTAATTTTTTTTCATGGCTGATTTGTAGATTATGAACATATGAGAAATTATATCAGGCTATGTTAGTTATGGGGAGATGTTAATTTATTAATGAAATTGCTGGAACATGGAAGCAAACTATAATGCAAAAATTAGAAATAGGATTCCAATCTTTTTGGTAATTGTGAAATGCGTAGATGAACAAGCACATTGCTGAACGTAGATACAAAAAAAATAACATATCTCTACTCCATTGTTGGGATGTGTATATGCTCCATTGCAGGATATGCTCAAGTATGATAATTTAGCTTCTTAAATAGGACTGAGCTATATATGTGATGTAACACAGACTATTTGTTTCTACCCATATGGGAGGAAGGGGTGATAGGGCAAGAATGTGAGATCAAACTGGCTGTAGACCATTCTCCTTGGCTCTTTTATGCCAAATTATGAATATCTAACATGTAGATGCATAAAAGTTGGGAAGAGGATTAAGGACAAAGGCAGAAACAGTTCAGAATTTATCTATTGTCATTATGCTTTACTTGTGGAAATAATGCTGTCACATTTCTATCTGATTTGCCTTAAGGTCGTGTCAAGACATATCAGCAGTCTTGGCCCATGGGGTGGTCTTACAATGCACGCGTGTGCTGCCTCTTGACCGTACATTGAACATAACCTATGAACTCATTCGAGGTCTCTGCCCCACATGGAAGGGGACATGAGTGCTAAAATAGACCAATGTTGAATTTGGGTATCAGGTTTGTCTCAATATTGGAGCACTCCAGGGTTAAAACTTCGAAAAAATGATGCGATATACAATTTCTAAATTCACGTTTGGTTAGACTTAGATTTACTTACACTCTTTTTAGATGACAACTCAACTGATGCCACTTGGCACAATTCTTTTATTGGGCCTGGACCATGAATACAGATAAACGGGTTTTAAATCTGGGATCAAAGCCATCCACAGATTTGAGCTAGCGTGGTGAATTTGAAATCAAGTGAGGTTTGGTACTAGGTATGAACGTGATATAATTATGACCTTTGGTTTATCTATTGACTCAAATCCATTGCAAAACTTTGTGGATGATAAAGATATTAGGTAGTGCGAGTGGGTGACACTTGTCATTGACTTGCGTCATGTGGTAAACATATTCAAATGACGTAGAGTGCAAGGAAACACCTCCAACATGATTTGGGACCTGATGGCCAACTTAAATTCAATAAATCTTGGTAGTTAATTATTCGAAGTCTTCACCTCTATAGTTTCAACTATAGACTTAACTGTGGGTTACTACTAAAAGCTAAGGCTTAATTCTAGGTTAATAAGTGATTGGGGTCTAACGGAATGAAAATATCAAAATAATGAACCTTTTCTTCGGTGGCTCCGGATGTGATGGGGGTGAAATGTTGACACATGTTGAGATATCACTTAATGACCATTGGTTAAAAGATCGATTGACTACCTGCATAACTTTGAGGTGGTGAGATGGACACCTATTGATATATTCTAGACTCAAGGAACTCAGTGTGGAAAGGACTTAATCCAATTGACTTTTGAGTGATACAACACTACCTAGATTGTGACACTCGTCAAGATCTTGCACATTGGGGTTGCTTAAACCAAAGCTACTAAAATTTTGGGCTAATAACTATGCTTGAGTGATGGTGCCAAGAGGACTAAACTTGTCATGATCTCACACGCTTGGGCAAGATGTGGCAAGACCTCTCATCACAATGACAAACTAAATTTGTTGAGACTCAACTTATGCATAAAGGAAAAAATTAGCTAAGACTAGAACTTCAAAAATAAAGCATGCTTTTGAAATTGAATTTTTTTTTAGAAAGGGATTACAACTTTTGAATGGTTATATGGAAGCAAGCGAAAAAAAGGAAGGGTTCAAACATCACTGGAAAATGATAGTTTTATGAGATTATTAAGTTTGACATAGATCCACATATAGAGCCCTATTGTAAAAATACAGTTCTCACATAGTTGATTGTGATTTCTTTTAGTATAATTTGACATTTATTTATTAGGGCATATTAAAATGTTAGCAATTGGGATATCTATTCACATACATATACATATGGAGCTACCTTTTTAGTTTGCTTAGAATTTACAAATGTTCAACTCGTTTCACCCTCTTAGAGAGTTTCTCTTAATATAATACATGCCTTAATAGATTTAGATTTATAGGTAGGGACTTTGAAGCACAACTCCTCTCATCAAGTTCCATAAGGTTCTTAGAGCTACTTCATTAGTAACTAATCATAGCAAGGGAAACCAAGCATTTAATTTTCAATTATAGATACAATACATGCACTAAACTGGAAAGAAATGTGCTTAAAGCATGGGATATCAATGACATTGTCCTTGTTTAAGGGGTGCGATACAATGGAAACAATGATGGGTTGAAAGAAGAGGCAAACCAAAGGACTTTTGATGCCTTACTTCGATAGGATTTTATAAATTGAATTTTGATGGAGCTTTGCAAGGTAACCTAGTTTTGGCATATGGTTGCTTTATTTGACGTAACTCACAAGATGACATGATGTATGGATGATCATTATATTAGGGTATTTGTACTAACAATAAGGTAGAATAAGAAGATTTATTAGCAATTTAAGAGCGATGAAGAACAAAATATGAAGAATTCAATAGTGTAGGGGGATTCTTCATAGTGTTCAGTATGTAGAGGAGGCTCAAGTCATAAATCAAAACCTTGTACAACTAGGTTAAACATTTTAAAAGAAAATTTTAACATTCTAGCAAATATTTGGCCAATGAAGGGATTGGGCAAGTGTTGCTAATAGCTTTATTTAGCCATTGAACAATTTTTGGCCTAATCTAGCATCAAAACCTTCTTTCAAACCCCCTTAGCTAAATGTGGTGGGTAAAGTGTTAGGCGTGTGTGCTTTACAAAGGATATTTGTTGTTGGATTGTAGAGTAATTGGCCACACTCATTAAAAGCTTGGTAGGTAGAGTACTTGGGTGATAGGAGGGTGATTGGTGAGGTGATCAATGCTTCAATGTGCCTCTATAAATTGATAGTAGTGGTAGGTGTGGCATTACAAGGATTGATTGTAGTGCAATTTTCCATGATATGGTGGTGACAGGAGAATTGTATGCATTGTATCACTTTGTAGGGTATCCAGTTGTGTATTTAGTGCTTATGGTGAAACACCAACAATATGGATGTGGAGCAATCCTAGTAGAAGATGGAATACATGATAGGTGCTTGCAATGTATCTTCTCTTGTCATGACTCAACAACATTAGGGTTTATCAAAGGTGTTTTGAGAAAGTAAGTATTGAAGGTTGGATATCACTCTGAAGCAGCCATTTGAGGAGATTTCATAATACATTTGGCCTATTACATCCTAGATGGGTAGCAAGAATTATGGCTTCATAAGTTCTTTCTAAACTACTTTGCAAGGATGTCTGTGCAAGTAGCTAGCAAGGAGGTAGGAATGAAGCAAAAATCTTTAGGAGTGGAGGGCAAAGATCAATTGCCACTCCTTCACAACATTAAGGTTTTTTGGTTGAGTGGGAAAAGCTAAGGAATGCAATTGGTGTCATTGGGAATTCTATAGGGATGTTGGTTGGGTCTTAGAGGGGTTGCATGTGCAACACATTAGAGGGAGGCTAGAAGTTGGGAATGATTTCACCATTTTACACTTTTGTGGCCCTTGTCTACATCATTGTACGAGATGGTGGGATATATGTTATGGGGTTAGGTTTCCATGTTTGGTTTGCTATTGATTTGGGAGGTTTAGAAATTCAATTGAACCTTGGGTTGAAGAAGTGGTAAATACATGGCATATTTCAATGGTATCCTAAGTGTTGTGCAGTGGTCTAATGTTTTTGTAATCTTCAACTTAATATTTTTTGGTAGTAAATGCTTTGGTTAT
This sequence comes from Sequoia sempervirens, assembly GCA_007258455.2. Lineage (NCBI taxonomy): Eukaryota > Viridiplantae > Streptophyta > Pinopsida > Cupressales > Cupressaceae > Sequoia > Sequoia sempervirens. The sequence goes on from VDFB02072314.1 coordinate 16,054, forward strand.
ATGTGTAGTAGAGGTTAGGATTTAGTTATATATAGTGGTTATTTTTGTATTGTGGTATAGGTTGATGGGTATGTGTTAGAGTTGGCTTTGTGTCAAATTTTGATATTATGAATCAAATGATATTGTAATAGTTTTATGTTATCAAGGTTAAAGGGCCCTATAGAACCCTTATTGTTATATGTTAAAAGAATAGATGCATTGAATTGGAAGCATTGAACACATAATTTTAATGAAATAGTTTCCCAACAAAAAATTGAGCTTCATCCTCACTTCGTGACATTTCCATCCAATTGCAACTAGACCTCAACTTCATTTATATATGAGTGTCATTGTCTAGGTTCCAACCCAAAAGTTAGCATTCACAAGTAGAACATCATTCTAATCATAACATAAACATGTTTTAGGAGGAGATTCATCTTCAATTAAATACAACAAATTGTTAACACACAAGCTATCTATAGTTTGATAGGGTTGAGGTAGTTTCATTAATGTTCAACATGTCCTTTTCTCATAATATCTACTGTCTTCCTTGCCAAAAGAGGAAGTGATTCCACTATTTCACCCAACCAACCTTATAACAAGTGCCTAATTCCGTAGGGGTGACAAGTATGGTAACTAGGGGATGTCAATGTATCATCAATCATTTGCAAAGTTTGAATCTCAAGCAATCCACTATTCTCATATGATTATCATGAAAGTAACCAAAACCAAGCCTTGGGCCAAGGAACTAGCAACATAAGATTCTCAAGGCAAAATAGGACACACATGCCATAATTTAAACTTGATAAAATACATAAGTACATTAATTACCAAGATTCATAAGTGACAACTATTCAAGCACATTCTTTAACACTAATATTTTCTTAATGTAATCAACACCAATCTAGTTTAACCACTTTCTCATCCAAGGAGTTGTCACACTTCTCCCATTCTTTCCAATCATTTGGCTAGGCTTAACCACCTCTCTCTCTCTCTCTCGACTTAACCACCTCATCTACACTCACAACTGACCAACATAACTTAAAAAGTCCTCATTTAGACTCATATTTTTTGCTTAACCACCTCTCCTAAGCTTGGAGTTGCACATTTTCTCTCAGCATGGGCCTATTTAGACTTAACCACCTCATTTGCACTCACAAGCTACCAAAAATTTAAAACCCCCTCATCTAGGCTTGAAGCTTTTTGACATAACCACCTCTCCTAGCCTTGGAGTTGCACACTCTCTCTCTCTCTCTCTATCATCTTGTCCAAGAATTTGTCACAATTCTCCCATTCTTTCTAATCTCTCTCTATCTCTCTCTCACATCATGGGCCCATCTAGACTTAACTACCTCATTTGCACTCACAACCTACCAACATAATTTAAAACCCCCTAATCTAGATTGAAAGCTTTTTGACATAACCATCTCTTCTAAGCTTAGAGTTGCACCTCCTCTCTCTCTCTCTCTCTCTCATCTTGTCCAATAATTTGCTACACTTCTCTCATTCATTCTAATAATCTAGTTAGGCTTAACCACTTCTCCTAAGATTGAACACCCCCCCCCACACCCCCCGCCCCGCTCCCTCTCTCTCTCCCTCCTAAAACCACCTTAACTACTCACAACCCACACATAATTTAAAATCCCTAAATTGCTCTCTCTCGCTCCCTCCCTCCCTTGGCCTATCTAGACCCAACCACCTCATTTGCACCTACCAATATAATTTAAAACACTCTCATCTAGTTTCTGTCTACCTCCCTCCATGAGTCTATCTAGACTTAACCACCTCATTTGCACCTACCAACATAATTTAAAACCCACTCATCTAGTTTCTCTGTCCCGCTCCATCCCTCCCTATCAACATAATTTAAACACTCTCATAGACTCAAAGCTTTTCGACATAATTTAATTTCCCCATGCCACATAGGACCTTGAGTAATTAATCATTGAGAGATAAAACTTTTTACTTCTCTTCATGGATCTCAACTATAGTTATGGGTTTGCTTCTGTCCACGGGCATTAAGGAATGATCTCTTCTTTCAAGAGCCACACGCTAACACACATGCATTCAATATACAGGGAAACACAGACAACTCATACAACACTAGGCCTGCAACCAAGTTTTCCATTACCTTAACAACCCAATAAATTGCTCATGGTTCTCTCAGTTCTTGGCTTCCTTTGTTGCTCTTTTACTGGTTTCCCCTGATTTTTTCTGAATATTTGTTTTCAATTCTTAGACTTCACCAATCGGAATTTACCAAAACCCTTCCTCATTTTGTAGACAACCTACAAAATGATTAGGCAAGCACTCTTCCCTGTGGTCATCATTCTCAGATTCCTCAGGTGGTGGAAACCTTATTTCCCAACAATGGTTTTCTGAATCGCTCTTCATTTTTGTTGACTTCTGAGCTTTTATCCATATATTCTCCCAGTTTTCATTATTCAGGTTGCCTTTTTCCCCAAGTAGGATCTCCGGTATCTTTCTTGCCTCGAATTTGGCATTTATGCATCCTGCTTTCCATCCAAAGCAAATGTTCATAAGATGGAATCTGATGTGTCGTCACCTGATCTTCTTGGCCTACATGTGATCTCCACTTGAGCTTCTTTGCCAACTTGGTTACCATTCAATTACCCAACTCGGAACTAGACACTCCCCTTCAGCTCTGATTGGCACCCGATTGTTCCTGAGACGTAACATTTACCAAACAGATCATAACATCTCGACTAACAATTTATACATAAATGTATATATATATCGAACCACCATGGTTTCATCAAAGTCTACTATTTGATCAAACACTCATCACATAAAAGGTCACACAAGTTCATTTATCCTTAAATCATGAAGTCCTTAGCATTAAAAGTCATCCACAAAATACTTTAAGGTTTTCTAGATCCTGTGACAAAATTTGAGGGGTACTGGTGACAAGTTGTTACATAGATGCTATCCAATGCTAACACTCTACATGACTTATGCGTCCACCTAAATCATTCAAATATGTTTTTAACTTCAAGCTAAAACATCTAAACCTTGTTTTGCTCTTTTTGCTGGAGGGTGCTCTAATGTCAATTAGAGGTGTAATGAGTATGATTTTTAAAGAACAATCTAAATAGTGAGTAACTTGCACATGTTTTTGATAAAGTAAGCAACATTTACAATGCGCTGTATCCTTTATATGGAGAGCCCTTGGAGTTAAAAAAGAAATAGTTCAAAACATAACATGAACTAGAAAGAGAAGTAGATAAAACAGGCCAAACAGGCCACACATAGAACAATACCAAAACACGAACAACCAAGAGACAACAGTTTAGAAAAAAGTACTAGGGCTAGACAACCCTAAAATCTGAGGGGGTAGATCTGACTCCCAAAACCCAAAGCTGTGGTTTGGGGAGTTCTTTTTTTTTTTTTTTCACAATAGACCAAGAAGGCTCAAAAATGTCAATTGAGTGAGGCGAGATGAGTGGTTCCTCAACAACCGCCACAGACAAAGAGCCACCACGCAGAGAAGCCGACAACACAAAAGAAGAGTCAGGAGCATTCAAAAGATCAACAAAAGTGTTCATTGAGGGACGGGAAGGCTTAGTTGGCACAACGATAGCAGATCGGGGCAATGGTTCCACATAAGGGATAGCCGGAGGAGGAACTTAGGGAGACACAACCACCAAGGAAGAGGGAATTGCACATGTTATTCTTGAAAAATACACCATATACAAACTTTCAAAATTTTTAAAAAGAAAAAAAAAATATATATATTTCATTCAAGTACATATTATTTGATATATTTGTAAACCTTTTTTAATTTTTTTTTTAAATTATCAAAATTTTCTTTAAAAAAAAATGTCACAATTCCCATAAACTCATGTAATAAAGTGGATCTTCCTTCTAGCATGTTCTAGATTAAAAATTTGATTTCACATTATTCATATTTCCTATCTTCTTTAATATAAAAACTTGATGACTATTTAAGCGATGGATTTCTTTCTACATGAATGTTATTATATCTTTCATTAGATGTCATTCTTAGAGGAGTCAAACAAATAATGAACATACATGCATGGATGAATAGATGAATAAAATAGTGACTACAACTAGCAAATTTTGTGTGATGAAAATATAATTAATCTATGTGTCTCCAACATCTATCTCTTGTCAAGACACCAAAAGATTGAAGAGCTACTTTTTTTCACCCAAAATTTAGATTGTAAAAACATTTAAAAATCTATTAAATCACCATTAACAAGAATATGTGATCAAAGGCATTAATATTTATTTTGTCAAAGTTAACTATAACATAGGGATCTCAAACATTATTTTTAAAATTTCTTATAAAAACATTAGATTGTAAGCGCATTGAAAATTATCTATCATGATATGTTTATCTTTTTATCTAAAATCATTCAAATTAATCATAATACGTGCTCATCTCTAGTTGAAACCATATGAAAAAAAATGTTAAAAACATTAATAACTCTAAGTTTAACATACCCAGGTTATTTGAAATCTTAGATTAGAAAAACTAGATAAAAATACCCCATCACTTTCACCAATAAAAATTGAAGTCTCTCTATGATTGATATGATGACATTTATAGCTCACTTGTAAAACTAGCTTCAAGTGTTAATAAAACATCGTCTAGAAACTCAAAAAATATTCACAACTATATTAAAAATCCTATGCTTATCTTGGAAACCAAACTATTTCCCCCTCCTCATCCAACCTAAGGTTCCGTATAACTTAGGAGACACATTTAAAATGTGATAATCTAAAATTGGTTTTGTAGTACAGATGACAAGTTTTCCTACAACACACATGCATAATTATTCTTAAACTCTTCATGAATGACACTATATAACTACATTCTCATTTATCTTTTGCTTATATGATAATTTGATGACCTCATTAGAACCTTTAGAATACAATTTCAATTTGACATGCTTCTTAAGGATCATTTGTTTGAATTTTTCATGGTTAAATTATTTAACAATGAATAAGCCCATCCTTTCATCAAATGATTGAAATTCATAGATAATAAGGCCCACAATAATCAATAGATACTTAAATTTCACACATGCCTCTCTCCATGAAACTAATATTAGGTAATCTATTTTAACCCCAAAGCATATACAAGTTGAAGAATACATCAAAATATGATCACTTCATGTTTGATATGACATTTTTTAAACCATCCAAACAAACACGTGAAACCTTATAATAAATTTTTTTACCAATAGATGCGATACAATGAAACCTAAGATAAAATTCATGTTTCCATTATAGGTAGGAGTCAAACATCATTAAAGATTAGCAAATACTAGCCTCAATTGAAATACTATTCCAACAAGCCTTAAAATTAAATAAAAGCCAAGCTTTACTTCGTAGCCTCAATTGAAATACTATTCCAACAAGCCTTAAAATTAAATAAAAGCCAACCTTTACTTCCCATAGTTGGGATCACATATTTTGATGCCACCCAACACTCTTATAAAGGATATAATACAAATAATATTTTTTGGTATCATAAAAATTATGGTCATTAATTTTTTTATTAAGAATTAAAATACTTTGTATGGTCCTACTTATATGGTGGTAAATTTTATCTTGAAGGGTACATTGATAAAATTTAGTTAAAGAATACGACTAAGTGAAGTTCAATAAAGATGATTGTTTTTAAAATATTGTAGCAAAGAATTTAATACAATCAAAATTCAAAATTAAATAAGTTAAATTGAAAAATTTGAGAGAAAAAAAATCTATAAACCATATGATATTCATAAAGTAGCCAAACGAACTCCATTATCCATGATGGGAAGAAATAACACTACTGAATTTAACACCATTTTTCGATGGACGTTCGTCGGTCGTTTGACAAATCTTTGTCGGAAAAGCGACGAAATGACGAAAACATTTTCGTCGCTGTTTTTTCGTCGCAAGTCCGACGACGAATTAAACGTCGAAATAACGATGTAGATTCGTCGGTTGTCAGCATCATCAAATGAGTAGGATGTTTGTCGGAATATTGACGACAACTTCATGTATCCACCGACGAATTACAACCAAAATGCAATCGCAATGGCTCTTCCGAAGCATCAAAAGAACACCAGAAGTTGGTTGCAATTTCAATGAAATGGGAAAGTATTTACGACGAAGCCTTCGTCGCAACTAAGCAATTTCATCGGACCTTTTATGTAATTCGTCAGTAGCGTTCGTCAAAATTGCGACGAAATGGGAAAGGAGTTACGATGAAGCCTTCGTTGCAGCTAAGCAACTTCGTCGAACGTTTTCTGTGATTCGTCGGTGGACTTCATCGAAATTGTGATGAAATGGACAAGGAGTTACGACGAAGCCTTCGTCGCAGCTATAGCAACTTCGTCGGACCTTTTCGGTGATTCGTCAGTTGAGTTCGTCGAAATTTTGATGAAACAATGCAATTTTTTTTTTTTAAATATTCGTTGAAATGTACCATCAGTGAGAGATCAATCAAGTCGCGTCCCTTCGTATTCAAATCTCGGGCAATTATTTTATTCGGTCATTTTCCATGTTTATTAGACACCCACTGAGATGTCATGTAGTTTCGCCGACGCCTTGAGTCTCTTTGACAGTGAATATTACATATCGCTTTGGTGTCACATAGTCTCATCGATGTTCTAAGTCTCATCAATAGCCAATAGATCATATGTCGCTATGGTGTCATGCAGTCATACCGACGTTCTAAGTCTCCCCGAGAATTATTCCTTCGCTCTTAAGTGTATCACTACGATTCTCACCAATGATAACTTATCGCTATGACAAAATGAATGTAAGTAGAGAAACTTTTGCATACCTGCAGATGGTACAAAATTTCATGGTTAAGTCGAAGCCTCCCATCAACAACAAGATCCAAATATTTGTGTATCTATCTCAATCGAGCCTCTAAACCCTTCAAAGCTATCAATTTTTCCACTAACTTGTTATGCACAAAAGTCTAATTTTAGAGTTATGTCACCACTAAAAATAGAAGAAACAGAGATTTGAAACCAAATCCACACACAACACAATGTGGTATTCATACAAAGCCATACACACAAACTAAACTCAGAACATTGGAATGGAAACAACTTCAAATTATGATGCAGAGCATGGATTCAGGGTATAAAGAATCATTTTTCTGCCACCATAGTGAAAAGTTAGCACTTTCTTTCATCTTTGCATATTGGTTTGATGCTTCAAACGATGCATTTCTTATATTGAAAAGTGCATTACCTTATTGAGCTTCTCTTTGTTTCGAGAATAGTTTAATATTCTCTACTTAACAGGGCCAACCATGTGACGGTGGAAGCTCATTTGGCCCCTTCCCCCCCCTCACATCACTCTCAATTCCCCATACCCAATCATATAACATTAATCATTCATTCATCCATTAATAACATATAACATTCATTCATTCCCATTAATAACATATAACATTCATTCATTAATAACATATAACATTCATTAATTAACATATTCACATTCATTCATTAACATATAATATTCATTCTTTCAGTTTTTACATATTATCAAAAATATGGTTGTCATGATATGATTACAATCACTTTTTTTTTTTAAAGCTAAAAAAATCTGAAGTGGAGTATCATTTTCTAAATCATATGTCCCCCCTTTAGTTGTTCTGCCCTCTACTCATGATCTTAATGTACGCCTAGTCGTCTACTCATGAAGTGGACGCTGCTGCAAGGGGGGGTTTGCTGCAATAACAAAGAAATGTTAAACTGGTATGTTTTATTATTATTGTTACAAGTATTTCATTAATTAAAAGAACATTAGAGTGGTTCTTTTTACCTGATGGGTCCACATCATGTTCTTGAACTTCTGTTATAGACTTATGTTCAACATGCTGAACACCTCTAAATCCTGATCTGCAGTTGAAACACGAAAGGTTACATTAATTAATACACCAATTGAAATTAAATATATTTAAGAAAACATGAGAGTGGTCCTCTTTACCTGATGGGGCCATATCATGTTCCTGATCTTCTCTAGCCTGATCATGCTCAACATGTTGATCACGCTCTACATGCTCTAAAGTTGAAACACGAAAGGTTTCATTAATTAATACACCAATTGCAATTAAATAAGTTTAAAAGAACTTTAGAGTGGTCCTCTTTACCTGATGGGGCCACATCATGTTCCTGATCTTCTCTAGTCTGATCATGCTCAACATTTTGATCACGCTCTACATGCTCTAAAGTACCGAGATGCACACCATGACCTTTATCTGCAGGTTGTGCTCCACCCTCACCAAGCTGCATTCCAATGTCATGTGCAATATTATCATTGCTTGAATGTTTAAAACAAATAGGCATGTAATTCATTTATGGTGGAAATTAATATTGAATAGATTGCACAAGTATTCAATTTTAAATAAACTTTATTGAGTTTATTTACTGTGATGTCGGTAGGATGGAAGATTGTGTTTTCCCAGTCAAGACTCTTAAGCATTCAACCATGGCTCCATAGCCTTGTTGGAAGGAAATCTTTAGGTCCTCTTCTGTGGGAACTCTGTTGAATTCAAAGCCCTACATTTTGCATAAGATCATGAATTTTTCTTCTATGGTGTGATAAAACCAAAATTGTTTTCAATTTATTATTTGGATACAATATTTCATTTATTGATAATTACAATTCATGCAGCTAATTTCATATAACCACTAGAGCCAAGTTTGTGCTGCCATGTTTTCTAGTCTTGCCTTT
>VDFB02072315.1:0-10508 GCA_007258455.2 Sequoia sempervirens
AAGAGGGTATATTTCCAATTTGCCTTATGTGGCATCTTTTGTGATCCTAGTTTTAAAAATATTCTTGTAATAAAATACTATATGAGCATTGTAGTCACTTTTAGAAACATATCTATACATACATAAAGTATCTATATATATATGCAAGGAAACTATATTTATATAATGTCTAATTTATTTGGAGTAAAGGTGATAAAGCTAGTATTATGAAAAAATAGGTTTTTATGGAATTATTTAACGAGTTTTGATATCTTTCTTATAACATTTAAAATGATTTTGAAGATATATTTAAGAATATTTAGTAAACTTGGAATGGAATTAATGTAAACATATTGTGTGTCCTGTGATATTTATAGCATTATTTAGGAATGTGAGATAGGATGCCATGTAGATTCATTATGTGATTCTTTGCTTCTTCTTTCAATTTATTTGCATGAGTTTGATATGTGGGGGCCAACAACCTAGGAGGATCCATCTTGGATAACCCATATCAAGTTTGAAGTATTTATTTGAGTTTTATGTTGTTTCACCTGAAAGTGGGTGGTTTTATGATTTTGTTATTTTGAAGATGGTTGACCTTTACACTTGGATTGTGTTTATGTGGGTTTGAGCCTTGCACTTGAATGTGGTTTTTGTTACTATGAAGTTCTAGCATGAGATGGTGCATGCCTCACTTGGTGCAGTTATTTTGTTTGGTTTTGCTAGTTTGTGCAAGTTGGCTTGCCCTATTTTTGTTTATGGGATTTTAATGTTAGTTGGGGGAATGGCTCTCAGTGGGGGCCAGTGCCCAAAGTGGCTGGTCCAGGATAATCCATTGTGAGTTTAAATCAAGTGATAACTTAATTAATTAATTAGGGGTTTTGGGTAGTTTCCACAAATTAATTCAGATAATGTAGCCTCACTCATGGGACAAAGTGCTCGTTTAGGCTTGGGATGAGTGGGAAGGCCTGGAATGGAAAGATCAACTACCTTGCCTCTGCATAGTAATTTTGTAAGGTATGTTGATCCCGTATAGTGAGCATGGGGGTCTGACAGCTGATAGAGGTTACCAGGATAACCCAGGATAGGGTCCAGCGACAGATAGAGGTTACCAAGATAACCCAGGATGGGGGCCGACAGCCTAGGAAGGTTACGTTAGGTTAACCCATGACTACCTATGCAATGACACTCCACCCTTTAACAACCTTGTATGTTGTTGTTCCCCTATTGTTGTTCTTGAGCCTCTGGAAGCGGATGTTGTCATGTGTTCGTTGATGCTTGGTTATGTTGTCTTGGATTGGTTTTTTTCTTGTGATGAATGTGATCTTGTGTTATTGTTGTTCATGTTGTGAAGTATTGTAATCCTTGTTTCATTTGATGGTTTTCATTGAGGCCCTTCTTGTCTTCTCCTACCACGAGGGGTGAGCCTTTGGGTCCACGTGGTCGGATGGAACGTGCTATGCACCCCATTGGGTCCTTAGTCGAGATTGAGTTGTACTTGTTGCAGTGACACCAGAGATGCACCAATGTTGGATCTTGATATGGAACTTTGTATTCATACATTCCAGATGCATTCATCCATGTCGTTGTACTCTTCCCAATTCATGTTGGGAAGCAACATTGTAATATTGTAATCCTTGAGTAATGTATCTTTATGTTTTGAAAGAGAGGAAAAAATGGGTTTTACAGGGACCCGAAACCACAAAGTTTACAAATAAAAGATAAGATCATTAAAGACACCAAAAGAAGAAAGGTTGTTAAAACAACAACAAGACAAGTCCACAACCACCAAAAAAGGCTAGCAAAGGCCACAAAACCAAAAAACCAGGAAAAACGCCAACAACAACTAAATTTGGACCTTTAATAACTCCGCAATCTCAGCTTCCAAATCGTTCATATCCTGAACACCCCTCTTTAAAATCTGAACCATCTAGGTCATAGGAGGTGCTTTCCTTTTAAGGTTGGCACAGGTCCTTTTTGAAATACCTTGGTCCTCGTTTTGGCTTTTATCCTTGTTCTCTTTCAGGTCAACGACTAGCGAACCCTGTTGCATTTTTTCCAGCTTTTCAGACATAGCATTGATGATGATGGCATTGTGCCTAGCCATCTTATGGTTTTGTTCCACAACAGTTTTCATGTTATTTTTTATTTTGACCATTTCAGCTTCCATATTCTTGTACTTATCCTCAGTGTCACCTTCTCCCATTCCCGTGCTGTTCTTTTTCTATTTTCCTTCTTCGTTACTGAGAGCGGTTAGCTTCAGTTCTAGCTCCTCTGACTTGCTATACAAAGCCCTATTTCTTTGATTAATCTCATTAATTTCTTGATAGGCCCATTTCAAAACCTTGAAAATATCACCAATACCATTTCTTCTGAGAGGGCAGATATTTCAAATTTGAACCTAATTAAGATGGGGATTAACATCATTTGGGTTAGGGGCTATGGTACAATCAGCTCACGAAAGAGGTAGGAGGGAGGGCACAAAATTTTTTGCTAACTTTAGGGTTCTCAACTTTGTCCTCCAAAGTGCGGAGTAGGGAAACCAACTTGTTGGTAGAATTACTGAACATATGATTCTTTAAAGAGGATAGCGGTCAGTGGAGTCTCAGGGATTTGGCAAGTTGGGGAGGTTTTTCTTACCAGACATCTCAAAGGATGGGTGGGCTTCAACAATTCTCTCCTAGTAAGGTTGATTCTTTGAACCCCCACTGTCTGTGTCATATTCCTTAGACGTTGTGGAGGCAACAGGTTTGGATAAAGCTGACATACTTTGATAGTGTTCATATATAAACCTAATAAGACCAAGATGAAGAATAGGGTACCTCCTGGGATTTTTCTTATGGTCCTCAAGGCTATTACTCAATGAACATAAGAAATAGTGAGGTAGAGAAATCCATACCTTATGACGGAAGTGGTTAAGAATGGAAAAATGATGACCATAAACTCTAGTGAATCTCCTATCTAGGGTGATATACTACATATTAACATGAAGTACCTTTCTCCACAGCACCTTGATGGTGTCAATTTCAAAATAGCTATTGGAAATTTTAACCAGTTTCAATTTCTCCTTATCCTTCTTAGGGAATTTGATTACTGCCTCATTAGAAAACCTTCTGTCGTGATAAAACTTCACACCCTCTGTAGACATTCTAGTCACCTCCCCTATAATTTTCTCATCCAGTTTCACCTTTCTCCCAAAGAGGATTATTTCACCATTGTTCAGTTCTTCTCAAAATAGTTTATGGCCATAGTATCAGGCCCATGAAGTTTTTCCAAAAATGGAACCAACCCACCTCTTACAATCTACTTCAGACCTTATCATTCCTCCTGTACCTCCATTTTGGCTCAACTCTTTTCCTATCCCCATTTATGACTTAAAAAATATAAGTCATGTAACCCCAAGGGACTTTGTCATATGTTGTACATGTATAGTTTCATTTCAAATGTTGTATGTTAATATTTTGTTACATGTTAGTTACTTAAAAAAATTAAAAAAATTGTGCCATGTTTGTGAGATGTATTAGTTTCCTTTAGGGTTGCATGGCGGGGCATTACAAAGATGGATGAATAGAAGCCTATGAGTACTTTATTTAGAACTTGGTAGAACTATATCACTATTAATGTGTTCAAAGATGTACGAAGAAGAAGAATATTACACGAAACCAATTCTCATCACATTTTCATAAGAACCTTTATGTATGCAATATTTTGTAGTAGACCTAACATAACACTTTAAGTGTTGTAAGTCAAAATTTCAAGTAGCTTGATAGAATTCCCAACTCATTATTCAATGTACTTGTCATGTAACTTGTCACATAAGTTAGATGAGTGTCTTGATATCTCTCTACATCTTTTAGATAGATGAATTTAAGACACCTATGCTAATATATATTTTGTAAACTTACCTTTTATTTCAAAGGTATTACTATAAGAACATGATGTGAAATAAAAATTGATATAAACATTTCAAATGTGAATAAGAACAATAATTTAGTCTATTTAAAAACTTAATATCAATAACAAACTTTATTTTAAGAGATAAAACATTTAATATTTTAAAATTAATAAATATTTTTACTTAAATTTATAACAACTAATTTAATATTATCTACTATACATTTTACAATTTAATATTAATTTATTTTTCAACTCATTATTTTTATATATAATTTATTAATATGAATTATTTTACAATTTTTTTTTAACTATATATTTTTCTCAACATTACAAGAATCTTAAATTTTTAATCTATTATTCTATTTAAAAATGGAGAATAAAAACATGAATTCAAAGGTTTGGTAATGTCCCATGTACAAGGTGGAATATGAGATGGGATTGATGTTTACATTTTATTATATATAAAATAAAATTTAAAGGAAAAATTATACATCATAAATTTATAAATATCATTAAAAAATAAATTTTGGTTAATAAAAATAGGATAATTAAATAGTTAATACAATGTGTTGTCAGTGTTTATATTTAATGCTTGCTATCTACATGTTGACCTAAGCCTACTTAGGCATGGCATTTATTGTGTAGGTTAAATATCTCCTGATATTTTGCCTTGCTAGATATTTTCCTCATACTGAAATATTTCTCATACTTGGATATTTCTCCTCATGCTTGGATATTTCTCCTTTATAAGGAGACCCTTGACTATCTAATAAAAGTGGAGGAGCTTATGCATTATATGTGCTTGTTTTCTATCTTTGTGATCTGTAGGTTCTTTCATGCGTTAATATAGTATAGTAAATAATTAATATAATGTTAAAATATAGTATAATAAATAATTAATACAATGTTTCAATATAGTATAGTAAATAATTAATACAATGTTTCAATATAGTATAGTAAGTAATTAATACAATGTTTCAATATATTATATAAATTGAAGGTGTCATGAATTGGTTCAATGCACATGCTAAAATTTGAGGGAGAAATAGAAAAGGATTGTAATAAAGGAAAAGTTAGACACAAGTTTACTTGACGAATAAATTTAACTATCTTTTAAATATCATTAAAAATTAAATTTTGGTCAATAAAGATAGAACAATTAAATAATTAATATAATGTTCAAATATAATGCATAAATTCAAGGTGCTATGAATTGGTTCAATACACATGTTGAAATTGATGGAACAATAAAGACAAATGGTGACAATATTGTCTATCTAAACATTAAAATAGGCATTTGACTGTATATAATTAATTAAAAAGTGGCCCAACACAACTACTTATTTTGAACATTAGAATACATATTTGACTGTATATTTATAATTAATTAAAAAGTGGCCCAACACAACCACTCCTTCACCTTAGCCGTCACTGCAATAGATTCCAATATTACAATTACCCAAAGAGGCTCAAATTTCCTGCAAGTCCTTTTTTAAAGGACGGCGTACATGTACTCCAAGCCCTTGGAATGAATCTGCACCTTACAACTCTCGAAATTTCAGCTTCTTTCACTGTAGCCAATTCGGGATAGTTGTTGGGTGTCACATCCTCAAGAAGGCGACTGTTATTCCTGTTTATGGAAGATTTCAAACAATTCACTTCTCTTTTTTATGAAGGCGATGTCAAATGTGATGTTTCGGAGACTTTCGTTTCCTCTATAGAAAAACTTCACTTCTAGATGATGTGAATTTTTCTTATATAAACATAAACTAAGTACTGCTTCAGCATTCAACCTTCAATTAAATATCTATAAGAGTTACTTGAGCAGTAATGGAGGCATTGAATGTATTGGATGGAACTGATCTTCCAGTTATCGATCTCTCTCTCTTCACCTCACAAAATGTTGATCAAAACCAGCTAGAAAGCCACGAGTTTAATGAACTCAGGCAGGCTTGCCAGGAGTTGGGCTTCTTCCGGGTGATCAACCATGGAGTTGATCCAACTCTCATTCACGCAGTGGAGGGCAGGATTAGAGACATGTTTGCACTGCCTGCTGAAATCAAGAACAGAGCTATTTCCCCCATTTTCAACATTGGGTATGCCCCATCTGTAGTAGATGGTGTTGCAAAAGACTCCATACCTGAGAGCATGAGCTTTCCATGGGGTCACCTGCTGCCCAACTCTGTTGAAACGTTCTCTGCCAAACTATGGCCACAAGGAAACCCTGCATTCTGGTAATAATATTGTTTGCAGATTCTTCTGTTTTGAAAAAATCAGTGCTAGTATTTTTACATCATTTCCAATGTTTGTGCAGCGAGGAGTTGAATGCATACGGAGCTCAAGTGAGGGAGCTTTCTCATAGGATTCTGAAGCTTTTTGTTTGGAGTCTGGGTGTGGACATATCCAGTCAGTGTGCATCAGAACTGTTTGAGAAATCCTTTGGAAATGTTCGGATGAATTACTATGACAAGTGCACCGACAAGGAGATGATCTCCAAAGCTCACACAGACTTGAATTTCTTCACAGTACTGTACCAAGATGATGTTGGAGGTCTCCAGATTCGAACTAGGCAAGGCAAATGGATGAATATTAAGCCTTTGGCTGGATCTTTTGTTATTAACGTCGGTGACGTTTTACAGGTAGATTTCTTACACATCCCTCATCTTTTTAAGCTCAATTATAAACCCAGGTAGCCCTCTTAAGAGAAGATTTTATATCAGCCATTATTTTACAGGGGTATTTTGAACATAATTGACTGGTGAGTAAATTGCTTACACAATAACGTGTTAGAAATAAAGTGGTATAAATCGAGTATGTTCATAATATAAAACAATTTTAAAAAAAAATTCTTTATAATAATTAGCCATAGTAAAACGATATATATTAAGTATATATAACAAAATCTATATATTAGTGTAATCGATTCAATTTAATTAGATTATACAATAGTATGTTTTAAAAATGAATATGTTAATTTCTTTATAATAATTAACGATAGTAAAATGATATATATTAAACATAGATAATAAAATTTATATATTATTGTAATTGAAGATTCAATTTTACTAGATTATACAATAGTATGCTTTGAAAACGAATAGGCTATTATTTTTGAAGTGACATCATGTTTGGTATAAATTGTTGCAGATGTGGAGTAATGGGAGATATCGTAGTGCTGAACATTGTGTTGTGTATGGAAAGTCAAATAAAAATAGGTTGTCAATGGCTTATTTTTTTGATTTTCCAGATGAGTTTGAAATTCGATGTCCAAAAGAGATGATTGACCAAGATCATCCACAACTATACAAAGTAGTCACAAAGGGAGATACTGTGGCATATTTCAAGAAATTAGGACCTATGGCTACTCCTCTACACTTTAGATTGCAATAGTGTGACTACTTAAATTTAAGTACACTACTTTCATTGAATTTAATGTTTGAAAGTTGGTAGTAGAATGTTGTTTTGACAATATGAGCATATTAAATGCAATTTGATCTCAATTGGTTTGTTGAGTATGTGTGTTATTAATAATAAAATAGTAAATTGAGTATTCTCATAAATAAATACATCTACTCTTATTATCTTTGACCTTAGGGTTGAATAATTAGATGTTGACAATTTTTTTTGTAAGGTTTTATAGGTGAAGATTTTGTTTTTCATATCTAGAGAATGTGTCAATATTGTAGGACATGTTTTGGTTGGATTTTTTTTTTTTGCAATGGTGTTTGTAAGTTTTTATATTAGTTAGTGTTTTTAAGCACTAGGTATTATTGAAGATATGGGCCATGCCCTTTATGTGAGTGTGATTGGTGGAATTTTAGATGATATGGTTGGTTCTTGATTAGACATTGCTTATGTAGTGAGATTTTTGGGATGTATATGTGTTGATTGTTGGATAATTTTTATTAGATTGTAGTATAAAAGGGTCTTTTATTTTCCTACATATATGTGTTCCACTTAGGAGGAGTACATTATAAAAGACAATGTATATATGGACTTAAAATGATTGTGCAATGGATTGGATAAGTAAATAGTAGAATTTTTTTCTTGTGATATGTGTTTACACTATTTTAAGGTGTAGTTAGTTGGATATATTTCTGAAAAGTTATAATTTCTATTTGAATTCTTAGGAAGAGTATATGGTAGATAATTAATCCTTTTATTGATGAGACAAACTTTAGTTTTTGTGTTCAAAATGATATAGTGGTTTCTATGTGATATTTAGAGTGTGGTCTTGGATTGAATTTCTAACATTTCATACTTAGGCATGATGGGGGATGCGACTTTTGTGATTGAGACATGATTCTCATTTAATGAATATTTTAGGTTTATTTATTGAGTACATGAGCATAGACAAGTTGGTTGATGTTATTAAAATTCATTTTCATGATTATTTTATTTTTTGGAGATCCTTATATATATTTTATGTGAATATCAAGTGGGATAATGTTAGGATTAGGTGTAATATTCACCTCAAAAATTCTAATATTTTTTGTAGAATAAATTTTCATATGAAATTAAATAAATAAATATGTATCTCAAATAATTATGGAGGGTAAAATGGGATGCTCATGTGAGTTGGGGACATATTTGATGATTTTATTATTCTCTAAAGACTTAGAAATATTATTGTAATAAGACACTAATGAGGGGGTTAAATGAATGTAATTGGAGCATCTTTCATTATTAGTGGGTGTAAGATGTAATTAGTGATTCATGAAGGGTGCTCAAAAGTTATGTATATACTTTAACTTAAGCAATGTAAGTAAAAATATTGTGGAGTAGTTATATTCTAATTTTGGAGGTCACTTTCTTTAGAGTGACTCATGATAATTCTTACCATGGTATTTTGGGAACTTGTTTGGACTTGTTGTATTTTTTTTGTGATTTATGTGCCTCCTTAATTTTATATATTGAGGGATTTATATGGAGGAATTATATATTATCTCTTTTAGGTGTTATGCTATTAATTTTTATCCAATACTAAAGAGTGTTTACCCTCACTTTCTCCTAATAGATAATTAGACTCTAAGAATGTCTTATAACCATTAATTATTGTTGAATAATATACTGGATGGTCTTGGAGGATTAATTTTTCTTCAAAGTGTTTCCCTAAGGTATAGCTTTGTCACTTGTGTTCTTACAATTGCTTCAATCCTTCTACTCTTATTATTTCCTTTTAAAGTGTTGTTTACATGTTAGAATGGTACTAAATTTTATATATATATATATATATATATATATATATATATATATTCTCCTCCTATAATTAATGTGGAAATAATCACATGCCTAGTTTTTGGGCTTTTTTTCTCATTTAATTGCTAAAAGGTTTACACACATATTTCCGGGTAAAAAAATTTAGAAGATGTAGTGATGAGGCTTTTTGGGAGCTTGCAAAAATATTATTTAGGATTGGTAGTAGCTCTTAACACTCAAGACAATTTATAATGGCAAGATATATCAATTTCACCACTTCTAAAAGAAGAAGTGTGTAGGATTGAATATTGTGAGTTCTACAAAACTATTTTGAATAGGAAAAAATAATAATTGAAAAATAAGAAGACATAAAATATTTTTAAAAATGTCTCTAATAGTATTCAAGGAAAAAAAGAGGAGAAAAAGAAACCCAAAAAATGTTTCCATTGTGATACTCAAGGATATTTTAAAAATAAATCTAGGAAATGGTTAGCATACATGTTTAAGAGATAAAAAAAGAAGGTGAAATCATGCAGTGAGAAATATAAATTATTTTGTCACTACACTTTTAAGCTCATACTCTATGAAATTTTGGTTTTCAAATTTATAGGAAACACAACATATGACACCCAAAAAAATTTCTTCACAAAGTACAATAAGATTGTAAGGGTGTTATTCTTGGTGATAACTATAGGCATGAAATGGTTGGAGTATGAAAATTTTCATTAAAAATGTCGTATGGTGCATATATGGAATTCAATTATGTATGGAATGTTCCATCATTAGCTATGAATCTTCTAGCAATTTTAACAAGATTATTGAACTACAATTTTACAATTCCACCTATATTTTTAAACATGTAAAGAGGTTGGTCATTAAAAAAATTATTCAATAGATTCTTTTTTGTAAATTATGTGTAGTAAATTTGGACATAGCAATGATGACATTTAAAATTTAAAGAAATAGAAGCTCATAGAATATTTAGATCTTCCATTAGCAGTCAAGTTAGGAGTGTACGGAGGTTGTAACTTAGATGCACTAGCGACGTTAAAGACATTTAGATATTTTATTAAAAACAATTGGAAAGTTCATTGAAGTAGTCCTCAAAAGTATGGTATAAAGAGGTTCAATTGGTTTCTATAAAATTAAGATTATCTTTATTTTTATACTAATTAAAATGTATATCTTAAGAATATTAGTGAGTCAATTATAGTTTTAATATTAAATCTTAATGATGTTATTGCTATGAGAAATGACCTAAAATTACTATATTTTTAAAAATATGAATTATTCACTAAATTTGAGATGACTAGCTATGGTAAGATTCAAATTATCACTTATATTTTCAAATTATAAGAGAAGTAGAAGAAATGAATACATCTTTATTTAGAAACTTACATTGATAATATCCCCAAGAACTTTAAGATGGATGA
>VDFB02072316.1:0-27759 GCA_007258455.2 Sequoia sempervirens
TATTCCATTGGAAGGTTATAGAGCCTAATCCATATTGGGTTGTCATAAGGCTTCATCTTGACTGGATCAAAATTGGGATTCCACAGCTACATATATAGGGGTTTTCCTTCCATTTTCCATAGGTCCCCCTCTGTGATTCTTAGCTTTGATTTGTCATCTGCAAAGACGACCAGGAAAATGCCCTTTGGTAGGAATCTGATCAGAACCTCCATATCCCATTGATCCTTTATCCATTGTTTGACCTTGGCTCGGTCTGGTGAGATTCCAATGAACCGACATATGTAAGCAGAATCCCGAAGGATTACAGCATCCTCCTTAATTTCCTCGGATACATCAATCTCCAGGGTTAATTAGTTTGCTTGATGTTCTAGATTTACCAAGTTTTTCTTTCGCCAGACATCTTTTCTTCCTTGTCCCTTTCCTGCGGTTCTTGTTTTTCGCTTCTCCTGCGAATTGGGTTGCATCAGGGTTTTTGGCGCTACCACTTTGCTTCCGCGCCTCCCATTTCTACCAAAGGATTGTGCCCTTGACCATGGAATGTCCTTGCCCCTCGGCGTTTCCGGGGTGTCGTTCCTTTTCTGAACCGCCTCGCTTCCTAATCTGGCTGTCGTCGTTTGTTGCCGAAATTCTGGATGGCATTTATTCACCCATTGGCCGCTCGCATATACCCATTGCAGGATATGGGCGCATGTTGTTTCCTCCTCGTTGGTTGTGAATGGTTCATCTCCCCATCTCGGCGTTGTAGATTCCTTCGCTTCGCCCTTCCTACCTTCTGCTTTTCCTGTTGCATTTGTCCCTTCCTGCTCCTTCGCCGTTGCGCTACCTTGCGACTTCTCCATTTTTTTTATTTTGATCTTTCTGTCTATGTTATTCATCTCTAATTTGTTATGTTTTTTTGGTTTGTTCTATGTTTTTCTTATTTGTTTTTTTTGTTGGTTTGTTATGTTTTTCCTAGTTTTATCTTTTCTTTTCTTTTTTGGTTTTTTCTATTGTTGTAGCAGAAGAGGCAAAGTAAAGGAAGTGACGAATTGATGGAAGTAAAATTCTTCTTCGAGGTAAATCTTCTTACACATTATCTTTATTATAAGAAATAATAGGTTGTTTATGTTGATGAAATTAATAGGCATTACTGATTATTAGGTTGGCAGTAGCACTTGTAGAACAATAGAACCTATGTTAAAAAAGAAATAAACAAAATCCTGTGTTTTGTTTTTCTAAATTCACTATTGTTGTTTTATTTCATCAATTTGATTATAGGAGTGCTTGTTTAAAAATTGAAACTATTTTGTTCCACCTGGAGGTAAATCCTTTTTCAATATTCCTTTGTAGGTAACTTTAGAGAACCCAGGCTCTGCTTGTAATAGAAAATCAATGGAAAATTCCTTGTTGTAGGGTTTGCAGTATGGTAAAGGTAACAATTTCTACGATATTCTTCATGCCCACAAAATTTCCATATTCAGTACTACATTCTTTTAGATGCTATTCATTTGTGATTTGTTATATTATTATTCATTCAGTCACGTATGTGCGTTCCACTGTCTTGTCCTGCAAGGTTCCTGTAAGCATGATTGTCAAGGTTTATAGGAGTGGCCTTGTTCCTTGGTATTGCTTCCATATCTAGTCTCAACTCAATATTACGGCTTATACTATATGTAGCATATACATCTAGATCACTAGGATATCCTGGTGCAGTGACAAAAACAATGGCCATATTAGAAACCCACTTGTTTGTATTGTTGAGTAAATTTATAACAATGGCTACATTAGAAATCCCACTTGCCTTTACTCATAAGTAAATCCAAAATAATTCTCACATCAGAAACCCACTTGTCTTTATTGATATGAAAATTTAAAACAATGCTTATATCAGAAACCAACTTGTCTTTACTGGTAAGTAGATTTAAAGTAATTCCCAGGTTAAAAGGTAAATATACCCTAGAACTAATATTGTAGTGACAATCTGCAGAATCTCTAAAATAAACAAAAATCCAATTTGAAATTGGAGACCTAGAACTTATTTATAAGCAATGGGCATATGGGTTTTGACAAGTTGTAGGCACACAAATTAAGAAGAATCAAACAAATTTTATAAAAGGAGTTTTTGAAGCTTCCAAAACCCATAACCAATTAGATTTAAAGGCTTTTTGAAAAAGACAATCAATTTATAGCCACCACCCACCTATCACACTAATATAAAGGCTTTTGGATGATATTGAAAGTTGAAATTATTCACAGATCTTCCCTTGAAGCCTTTCTCTATCAAATCTTATAAATTTATTGTAAAACTAAACACCCATTTCAACCATCCAAACAAGTAGATACACAATGAGAGCTCCTACTCCTATCGACCAATTTGGCCTAAATAATCAGCGATTCCATTCTTCCCTTATTTGCCATCAAAGTTGTGATAAACAAACTTAATAGATGGTTTGTTTCCACCCTTCCTTTCCACTACATCCCACAACACATTGTCAAAGCCTCTTCTTCCTCCTGCATTTTTTGAGCCCTGTTATAGTGCATTGCAAAAAACTACCAAATCTCTCAAACTTTTAAAGATATTGAATACATCTATGAATTTCAAAGTCTAGAAGCATCGTTAGTGTAATTAGGAAAAGAACTAGACAAAGTAGGGCAGGGCAAGGATTTACCATGGAGTGAATTATTCCCGTCATTGGCATAAAAATGGTATTTCTTCCCATCAAGGGTAAACTACGCATTCTAAATCCTGTTGCCGACATGGCCCATAATGGCACCAAAGTAAGGCCTATTGTAGCTCATTTTCTGCACAGAAATACAACCACATGATAAACCTGTACATGGAACAGATCCACGACTGTAATAAATTAAAATGTCAAAAAATATACTTACCATGTATGAGGCCAAAGAGTTGTAGCCAAGAAGTATATCTGCTAGATGCCCTGCATACACATGTAAGGTGATCGGGTACATTTCTACAGTGTAAAAGGAGTCAAGACAAATGTAATGCTTAGAGAGTTAAAAATACCATTTTTATTAGGGGTCTCCCTAGTTGGTTAGGTTGACATGCAGATTGCCCTTGTTTAAATCAAAGAAACTTGCATACTTTCTTCCTTTGATGGGTTTTCTTCTTAGATATCGGTCGAAACCTTAGCATTTGTAGAGACTAAAAATGAGGACTGCAAAAAATAATTTCGACAAACTATAAGAGCTCTTCTTTGTCATGATGAATGGTCACAATCAGATTACCAATGTAAAGCATTGATACAAAATGGAGAATTTATCAAGGGAGTTTCACATTGTGATTTTAGGATTCTCACAAGATAAGGTTAAAATATGCTGACATAGACCAAGAATAAATGTGAATTGACTAAATAATAGAATATCAAAAGTTCTTGCAACAAAAGAATAATTATATTTTGACTTACCTTTTTTCTTCAGTATAGATAGATCAAATAAAATGAAATAAATACTAAAATACATCAAGTCTAAAAGAATCAATGTATGATGTACACATCAAAACTTTGCTACATCACAAAATCGATGTGTCGAATTAAAATATACATTTTCATTTATTTATTGTTGATTTGATTTATTTAAAAACATGCAACAGGCCATCGACTTCTTTTCCTCAATATTTCTAGTTGAATATCCATGGTTAAAATTATAGGAGCTATTATAAAAGGACAACTTCAAATTGTATTGTGCAGTTTGATTTTATTGGTCAAAATTACCATCTTCAAGCTCATTTTATAACTATACATAGGTAGTCAGATAGGAATTTCTAGTGAGAGAGATTCATATTTAGTACATTTTTTGGCATGGGACATAAGTTTTCTTTGCAATGGGTGTCCCCCAAATCCAATGATGCCTTTCCACCTGTGATCATGAAGAAGAGTAGATGTGGCAAGGGCATTGGAAGATGGGAATCCCACATATGGTCAATACTTAGTGCACACTCTCTCAATTTCAGAATGCCCAACTAGATCTGTCATTGCCTTAATTGAATACTTCATTAATTGAATGCCTTTTGTTTCATAGGGATTGTGGGAAACAAGTCTATCTCGGTAAGTCGATTTATATCTATGTTTCTCATAAAGTAGATCAAGCACCTCAATTGAAAAGACAAAGCTCCATTCTTGTCCTATCTATGCCACTTTAAATTTATGTTCATTACTAGATATAAAATTTCCTTCCCCTAGACTAGTTCGACAATATCTGAAGAATTCTTAAACTGTCCTTCCTCTACTGTCTATTACAGGTGGATTTGACACTGCCTGGACGTAGAAAGTTGAAATACAGAAACCAAAACAAGTGTATTCGCAATAGTCCAAACATAAACAGTGGGCATATTGCTTCTTATCTGGAAGTTTGGATAAGGTGTGGGTTGGTTGTTTAAGGTTTACCTTGTATTAAAAAGGTTTTAATGTTTTTACAGGGCATATGATAGGGCATCCATCAAATTCAAAGGCACAAATGCTAATATAAATTTTAGCATTGATGACTATGAGGAAGACATCAATCAGGTAGGTAATTAAATGACAATGATCATCCTTTTCAATTTGAAATCTTGTATTTTGTGTAGTGTATGAGTTTGGATCCCTCGAATCCATGCTACTTGTGATCTACAGATAAATGGTCTTTCAAATGAGGAGTTTGTGCATGGCTGGAAAAGCATTGGATCAACACAAATTTGGAAGATGGGAAGCTAGACTTGGAAAACTTCTGGGAAAAAGTATCTCCGACTCTTTTTATTTAAATGTAATTTGTTTTGGTCTTAGGAGCTTATAGTTAGTAAATTGTAGTAGTTTTTAATTGTTAGCATAACATATTACTTGTTTGTTAACGACTAATTCAGTACTTATGTTTTAGTGTAAACACAGTAAGAGTAAGAGAATGTGCAAACTGTTAAAGCTTTCTAATACCACTCTATTTGAATATTATGAGCATTGCCCTGTTTTTAGTAGTTGAAATTGATTGTTAAATTGAATGATATTAAAGAAAAAATCTAATATATATTTTTTTGGTGTCATTATTTTACAAATATAAAGACACAGCTCAATAATTTGTTCTGATTGTAACAATCACAATATGTTGTGTTATCTTACTGAGCTTCTAGTTGGGTTGTTGTGTCAGTTATGTGTACTTAGGTTTATGCGACAATGTAATTGAAGCTGCAAGGTATGATATCATACTTATTTGAATTTAAAGACATATTATATGGATAAATTTATGCAATGTGATAGAGCATATGACAAGGCAAAAATTGCATATTTAAGGACTAGCTAAGATCACATCCTTTTAGATGCTATTCATCTGTGATTTGTTATGTTCTTTTTTTATATGTTGGTTGGTTCTATTTTTTTCGATTTCTTGGTTTTTTGGTTTGTGGTAGTAGAGGAAGACGCATAGCAAAAATAACACCGATTGATGGAGGAAAAATTCTTCTTACACATTCTCGTTATTATAAGAAACAATTGGTTGTTTATCTTGATGGAATGATAAGATATTACCGGTTATTAAGTTATTGGAGAGACACCTCCTCCTATCTATTATAAGAAAATAACATCCCATTAACCTATCATACTTTCCTTGATATTTTGTATTTATGATCCCAAAATCAAATTTATGTATTAGCATTTATTGTGTTGTATTTATCACTACCATGTTTAGATTCAATCTATTGTTATTTGTGAGTCTCTACATTAATGGTGGCTATGCTATAACTTGTCCCATGTGTCCCAGTACCTCAGTTCCCTATCCTCTAAGCACTAGAGATGGCTATGATGACCCTTATTGTAGAGTCTATTGCAACAAGAAAAGTAGCTTGAGTTCAAGATTACAAGAGTGAAGGCATCATGTTAAACAGTAGTTTACCCTTCAATATCACGAATAACAATACCATCATGATTCATAATTGCTTTACAATGTTTTTGTTGTCTCCTTTAAATTGTAATTTTGTTAGCCTGTGCCATTAGTATATATATAGAGACTCCCATGCTTGCTCATGATATAGTCCCAAGAATGTTCTCTTCTTCACCTACATTATATGATAATGCTACACCTCATTTGACTATACATGATGTTGTTTCTAATGATCACGATTGGCTTCCTACAACTCATGATAGTCTTATCTCCATTTTGATTGATTCATGGTCCTTTAGAGGCCATTTTTTTAATTTAATTTTTCTTTTCTTGGAAATAAGTATTTGGATTTCTAATATAGGTTGACTAGAATTTATTTTTTATGTTCTTGCAAGCAAGATTCTTAGGAATATGTTGGAAGGTAAATTTAGGCTTGTGGTTTTCTTTTTTCCCTCAACTCTTTCTCTTTATTTTTTATGTTTTGAAAGTTTATTAAGTGCATCCCATTGTTTTAAATCACAAATATGTTCATGTAATTATGTTTCAATATATTCTTTACTTTAAGTACTTTTAGTCAAATTATGAAATAGTGTGACCAACAATTAAGAGAATTTGTAGCTGTTCCTTATTCTCTGTATTATATCAACACATGAAGCTGGAATCAATGAAGTTGATGTGCTTGGTGAGGTTTGCAATAATATATAAAAAAGACCCGGTATGTACATGGGCTTGATGTTTTAGATTTTTTGATAACCATTGGGGTGGGATCAAGTGTAGGCATGAAGTTGTCGGTGTGCATTTAGAGCAACAAAGGATGGGATTGGTTATTTGACGTTTCTTTATTAATATTTTGGTCAATTATATCGACCTAGTATTTTTGTAACATGTAAAAATACAATGTTAATAAAAAAAATTATTGAAAGGGGTTAAACCCCTTTCAAAGACTGAAGGGAATGATCATTGGCCATGGCCACTCCTTAAAGTCGTGTATTTTTTTGACAACTTAAAGAATGGTCAAAACAGGCTAGAGCCATTCTTTAAGGCATGTCTCTTGTGTCTCTTGCATTTTTTATTTCTTTTGGTTAATGTTTAATTCTTATTTAAGAATTTATTGATTTTGATGTTAACATTAAAGCTACAAATCACAATTTTATTAATAAATTTACTATTTATGAATCACAACATAGACCACTTCATAAAATAGTTCATGATGGACATTCATCAATTACCCCTACAAAAACAACATTTTAAATAGACATAATTCACACGACAAACCATACCACCATAATTACAAATTGAATAACTTGACATGTGACATATTAGCATTGCCCACAATGGAAAATCATAAATTACACATATAAAAACAACATTTAACAAGGCAATCATTAACTCATTTTATGAATGCAATTCACATGACATAACTGTCTCTGTAATTATAAAATGTACATTTTGACCCACCACATATTAACATTATTTCAAATGACTAAAACTTATTGCACATAATAAAACACATCACTAAAGACATTGCACTATTTCACCATCAACTATTAAGATTATTGCAAATGACATAACTAATAGCTATTGAAATGTAATGACGGCAAACCCCAGAGAACACACAATCTGAATAATTTTTTTTAAAATAACAAGAGTGAACATGCAATAACATTAACCATAACCACATAACATATTACATAGCATTAACACACTTGGTTCTCTGGGGCACGAGAGGTTACTTCGCAACACTAACCATAAATAAAAATAAAGATTACAACAATATCATTTATAATGATAACCAAGGATAAGGATACATCCAATAACCATGATACAAGAATAGTAAACATCGCATAATTACATCCATGATACATCTCTTAATAGAGTTACAAATAATCCTAACTATTACATCATTGTTTTAATATTACATTACAATTTTCCTTGACATATGAACTACATTGAATTTCCCAACATGGGAATTGATACAAGAACAATGAAATATGAAGTACAATCTGATCACTGGTACAACTCCACTGCGGAAAGCTGAGAAGACAAGACGCTGATGGGGAACCCAACGGGTGCGGAGCACGTTCCACCCAACCATGTGAATTACAAGTAACTCACCCCCCGTGCTCAGAGGTGAAGAGGAAGTGAACCCGACCATGAATGTCAAATCGACTCAACAACAACATAGTACAAAAACAAATACAACTCAAGGCATACAATGAGCAACCATCAACGATCACATAATCACATAACAAGTTAACACTATGAAACTCATCACAATTACACAACGTATCAGCAATCATACAAGTAACTACATAGCAATCATAAACCAAAATTCACAAGAATCAGAACTACATAAAGATTACGATATCCAAAATACACTTCCAAATAAATCTAAAACAATAACCAGAATACAATTCCATATAAATCTGAAACAACAATTCAGTACACAATTCCAGAGGCAACCAGAACAAGGCAAACGGTTGTCAAGTGGAGAGGGTCATCGCATAGCTCTCATGGGATCCCCTGGCACTTCCTCCAACTGAGGCGCCGACACCCATCTATGGATCCCCTAGCCCTCGAAAACCACATAAAGATACAATATCCAAAAGCAACTACAAAACCAACACAAGCACGAGAACAAGGGTGTCTAGTGGAGAGTGTCATCGCATAGCTCTCATGGGATCTCCTGGCCCTTCCTCCAACTGAGGCGCCGGCACCCATCTATGGATCTCCGGCCCTTCCTCCTAACTGAGGCACCGGCACCATAGGGTAGCTAATGCGGAGCTGATAATCTCTCATGAAGACGAGACTACGACTTTTCCGACCACGGCCTACTCAGTCTATCACTAGTCTATGGTAGCCCTAATGCATAGACGAGGAATCCAGTTTTAATTATCTTGTATGTTTACTACCCATCCCCCTAAATCTATTGTTTAGGTTATCACTTGTTTAACTACTCTTACGTGGGTTCCCCTGAGCACTTCCTCCTTCCGAGGCGCCGGCGCCCACGAAGAGCCACTCTCCCTATGACCCCTAACATGAATCAAAATTAGGCAAGGGTTGAACTATAACATAAAGAACATAATACCCAACCAAGAACATGCGAGGTATTAACCCTCTCGCAATCATCCATAACCAAAAGTCTTACAACGCCGTTCAACCCTTCCAAACGGAATACCAATAAATTTTCAACTTCGAAAGTATAACCAAAACGAGGTTAACATTTAAAGCATAAAAACTCAACACAAGAACATACGAGGCAAATCCATCTCGCGATAAATCGTAATCACAACGACTACAACCACGCACAACCAATCCAAATAATAAAGCCCAAAATCATGTAATATTCTTATCACAAAGATACAAGTATAAACATCAAAGGATATAAGACATGCCTCCGGAGAAGACCAAGATTTATAATAACCAAATGAGGTTCAAAACACAACAAAGTTCGCACATCACAAGGATAGGGTCAATAACAATAAATAGAAGACAATAAGAAGATCACACAATTATCTAACTCGAGAAGACGATTCGACCAATTACGTATAAGATCTCTATTTTATTTGACATAGAGTCGAAAACAAGAACAATAAAATTATTGACAACTTATCTAATTTACTTTCTTTAATTTCTCAAAGATAATAAATTTCATCAAAACAAACAATCTACTTTTCATCTATTACATACACTTAGTTTCCATAACCAAATTTACCATAACTGTTTTACAATAAAATAATTTTACCCTATTATTTAATTTTATCCCAAATAATTCATACAACCTAACATTCCTTTTTGAAATAAAATAATTACTTAAAATCAAATAGAACAATATATATATATATATTAAAATATATAATTATATATATAGCCATTATAAACAAATATTAATAAAATAATTCGTCATTTATATTTAAAATCATTTTTAACAAATTAAATTTCATTATACTAAAAATCACTTAATATTTTAATTCTAAAGAACATTTACATTTCTTTATTTTCCATATATACATATTTTAAAATAATAATTATATATATATATTTAAATATACATATATATATATATATAATTATAAAAACAAACAAAAATAATAAATAATAAATATCAATATATATATAAATATATATATTTATTTATAAATAAATATACATATATATATTTATATATATATAAATTTACATAATAAAAAAAAATGAAATCAAAAATAACATTATAATGGCCCAAGTGGGGACTGCCGCGCAGTCCCCACGGGCTGCTGTACGCAGCAGTCCGTGCCACAGTGGGGGCTGGGGGGTACGACCCAGTGCCGTCCCTCCTAACTCCCCAAAACTCTATAATTTTTTTTAATTTAATTTAATTTTATTTTTATATATATATTTTTTAACATTAAAACGCGTATGCGAATTTTAATTTCGCGATTTCTTATCGTTTATTTATTTATTAATTTTTTTACATAAAAGAACACTTTTAACAATATTTTATTTTTACATCAAATTTCGTATTCAAAACCTCCAAATCTGTGCCGAGCACCGGTACGGCCATAACTATGGCCTGAGCAAAATTTCAACCCACTAAATTACCAGTATAGAAAACAATAAAAAATAACACAAAATACTATATATATATATACATTAACATACCAAATAAAAGTACAGAGGGCTAAAGTATAAACCACAGAATAATAAAATACAGAGCAATGTATACATTCGTTCATATATCAATATATTTACAAACTTCACAACTATTATTCTCAACAAGGAAATCTTTTCTACAATCTTATTATTGTTAAGTTGAACATTTCATAGGATAAAGGTTTTCTGTTCTGCCAAAAATTGGTACAGTACAATAACTATAACTATATATATATATATATTTTGATTTCTAGTCTAATATCTTTCCCTAGTTTCAGTTCAAACAGTAGTTTTCCTTATTCAATACATTTTTCTTTTCTAAAGTCTTATTTCTCTTTCACCAAATAATCTAATTTATTTTTCCTGTTTTCTAAATCAGAAGACCAGAGAGAAAGAGTAGGTTAAACCTGGAATCCTGCATTTATTCGAGAACTTGATGAAGATTGTTTCCGACGAACTTTACGAAGAGAGTTCCTTGATCGGGTACTCTCCAAATCTCTTCTACAAAGTTTCGCCTTGAACCTCGATCCTATTTTGTTGTTCAAAAGACTCTCCGGAACATTCACCTCAAACAAATTGACAACCTCTCTCTAAAACTCTCCTTCAAATACAACGTAAGATTTCAAAACCATTTCTAAAATTTCAGAATACACAACCAATCTCTTGCACAACTAACCAAAATCTCGTGTGTGAACCCTCAAAAAAAAATTCTAATTAAATAAAATATATTGTCCATCTCTTCAAAACTCTAAAAATCCAAAATTAAAAGAAAATCAATTCTTTAAAAGCCATCTTTTTCCATATTTGCATTCTTATTGGCTCACACAATCTTTTATTCTTTTATTGCTTTAATTCCTGTTTTGCAACTTTTCTTGCACCTCACATTACATATTTATTTTAAATAAATTATTCACATAATTATCCACCACCAATTTAATTGATTAAAATAATTAAGTCATATTTAATATTTAATTATTAATTAATTGCAATATAAGATTTTCAAAAATAATTAAAATATTTAAATATTTAAATATCATTTACTCCAACATTAAAAATAAATAATTTATTTCAATCATAAAGACAAGTCATAACTGTAAATGCCCTCATAAATAAACTAAGACAAAACCCATAACACAACAGACAATGACGACAATTACACAACATCAACTATACCAAACAAATGAGACGACCTGACATCATGGAACGGGAGGACTTCATCGTCACCTCTGTATCAACATTTATCCATTGGGTTATTTGGTGCTCGCCCTGTCCTGCCGAAGCAGGTGGAATCGAGACTTGTACCTGCAATCCTGCATACAAACAAAGTTGTGTACATGTGCATATATACATATATATATAAAACCGAAACATTAAATTAAAGTACTGATTGTGAGAAGGAATCGCAACATAACAATGGCACTCTCAAACGAGTGATGCCATATTGTCCTTCATCACACCTATTCTAACAATTATAATCAACTGATAAAATAACATTTCTAAACTAACAATTCATCTCATGACATATCTAGTTAAATCACTGCATCATAATATAATTATGAAAATGAACTAACATCTAACCAACCACAATGTCAAATGAAATAATCAAATCCTCAAGTGCATAAGCATAATCACCAACAGTCTACTAATGGAATACAACATCCTCAAATGTCTAACTATCCAACTCAACAATATCATCAGCGTCGCAAGTAGCAAACAACCGCATTGAAAAATACCAAATCCTACCAGTAAGAAGAGGGGTATTACATGAAACTTTAAATAATATTTTATTTTTATCAATGAGTCATTTTTTTTTATAAAATATGACATGTAATATAGTTTTTATAACCATCAATATTTCAATTGAATGTTTAAAAGTATGTGTTGTGTTGTGTTTTGTGTAATATTTGTGTGATTTTGTGTTGCGTTATTATGTGTGATGTGATGTGATGTTGTGTTGTGTTGTTTTGTGTAATGTTGTGATGTGATGTGATGTGATGTGTTGTGCTATGTTGTGGTTGTCTTAGGTCAATTGGGGGAGGCCATGCTAGCTTCCACCTTCACGTGGTTGGCCTTGTTAGTAGAGAATATTTGAATAAATATTCCTGAAGCTAAGAGAAGCTTGTATGTAAATATTTGTCATTTAATTATAATCAATATTTTATAAATTAAGCTTGTTCATATTATATACATGGTGAGATTCTAAAAATAAAGAAAATTGTGAGTGGAAAGATGAAATTTAAAAAAAAAATGAATTATCAAATTGAGTAGTATTTTTCTACTTATTATAGTTATATCATATAACTCAACAATTTTACAAATGTTCACAATTTGGTGATTTTCAAATGAAAATGATTTATTATAAATGATTTTTAAAAGATAATTTCGCGTAGTAGTTTTAATTATAATAATTTTTATTTGTAATTTAAAAAAAAAAAAAAAGTTAGCAACCACTTGTAGTGGAGTTGGTTGGGGCTTGGGGTTTGCATTCCTCGAGGTCACAAGTTCGACTCTGCTTCGTAGTGGGAAAGGCAAGGGTTAGTAATATTGTGCCAATTCCTTCTCCGCCGACCCGGGGTATAGGAATGGATTTTACCACTAACCTCCTTGAGGTTAGATAAATTTTAAGGGTCTAAGTAGATCAATAATTTCTACTCGAAATGCCAGGATTTGGAAAGGGATACTTGTTTGGTTGTTTCCTTCTCCAATTTCCCACTCTTTTTGTAGACGATACACTCCTTTTGGTTCAAGCCACAATGGAGGAGGCCAAGGTAATAAAAAGGATCATATCTCATTATTGTTCTCACTCGGGTCAGTTCTTTAATTCTAATAAATCAAAAATCTTCTTCTTGAATGTTGATCCCATGGTTAAATGTCAAATTCTTAAATTTTAGGGATTTCAAAGTGATTCACTTCCCTGTAAATACTTGGGCATCCCATTCTTTTCAGGTAAGGAAAAACATGACTTTTGGGACAGATTGATTTCTTCAATATCTAACAAAATTTCACTTTGGAAATAAAAAAGGCTTTCTTTTGTGGGGAAATTGGTAATGCTCAAATCAGTCTTATGCTCCCTACCAATCTATCTGATGTTAGTTTTGAGTCTCCCTAAAGGTAAAGAAAACACACTTCAAAAAGTCTTCAAAGACTTTCTTTGGTCAAAGAATGTAATTGCAAAAAAGAAATTATCATTGGTTGAATGGGATATCGTTTGCAAGCCAAAAAACAAAGGGGGGATAGGTTTAAGAGATATTTTTCTACAAAATAAAGCACTAGGTTTTAAACTGGTTTGGAAAATTTATTCTAAACCTAATGTTGAATGGTGTCAATTAATGAAACACAAATATTTGGACTCCCTTGAGAGAGAGGAAATCTTTACTCAGAAGCACCTCCCTTAGGGCTCTAAAATCTGGAACTTCATTTCTTCTTGTAGATCAGTTCTCCTTCCTCACCTCTCATGGGTCATCAATAATGGTGAAAAGGCTATTTTTTTGGGATGATGCATGGAATGGCCATAAACCCCTCTGACACCTTGGTGATTGGAAACAAATTGAATATGTGCTCAAAATCAGTTGGGGTAGTAAGGTCCGTGATTATTTAGACATTGATCCTTTGGATCCTTGCCTAGTTAGGTGGAAAGATTTTTATTTTTTACAAGTCCCTTCTCATTTAAAGGAATCATTAAAAGCTGAGCTTTCCAAGAGGCATATATATTTATCCAACAAACACGATGAAATCATTTGGACAAAATCCAAAACAGGACAATACAATGTAAAAGAAGGGTATAATTCTCTTGTTTGTTGCAAACAAGACAATCCAATGCCTTTTAGACTTTGTTGGGGCTCTCACATTCTTCCTAAGGCAGGTGCTTTTGTGTGGCTTGCAATCAAAGATAGGATCCTAACAGGTATGAGGTTGGATAGATTGAGCATAATCCCTCTTTTCCCATGTGTCATGTGTGGGAAAGCTTTTGAATCAACTAATCACTTACTTTTGGGGTGTGACTTTTCCTATCATTGTTGAACTTGGGTTTTGGAAAAACTTAGTTGGTCTAGCCCTCTACATAATTCCATCTATCATCATTTCCTTGCGTGGCCTTCTCTCTTCCCCTCTTCTTCCTTTTCATGCTTATGGGAAAATTTCCCCTCCATAATAATTTGGAACATATGGCTTGAAAGAAACAACAAACTTTTAGAAAAAAAGCCTTCCACCATCTCCCAGGTCTTGCAAAAAGTAGAGATTTCAATATTTGAAGTAACGGTCATCTTCTTTGTATAGAGATGCTCATTTAAATTATCACTTCTCATCCTGGGATGCTCTTATTATGAAGAACTAGCAGTTACTAAAGATCCCTAAAGATGGATCTTCTCAATCAAGCTTCCCACAGTTAACAAAAATTCCTTGAATTGGACCCCTCCACCCATAAATTTTGTTAAATTGAGCTTTGATGGCACTTCAAGAGGTAATCTAGGTAAATCAAGTATTGTTGCAGTTTTAAGGGATTGGAATGGTGCCTTCATTGCTGCTACTTGTGAAGTGATTCCAGATGAAACTAATAATGTTGTGGAATTTAAAGTCTTGAGTTTAGTCCTAAAGTTGGCTAAGAAGTTCTTAATCTCCTAACTCTTATTGAAGGAGATTTAATGGTTATAATCTCTACATTGAAGAGTTGAGGCTCTATCTCTTGGCACCTGGATTATATTTTATCGTACATTTTGAAAGAACTTGAAGGGTTCACAAGTTACCAAATTTCACATTGCTTCAGGGAAATCAATTCAGTTGTAGAATCCCTAGCCAATAAAGCTATTGATGAAAACATTGCTCATAGAGAGTTTTCAACTCAAGAATGTAATCTTCTCTTTACAAAGATGATTATTTTACTAGCACTTGCACCGGAGGGGGTGCAAGGGTTACGCCGATAGAAAAATATAGAGAAGTAAGAAGGGGAGAGACATGCAAATTATCATTAGCAAAGGTAACAATGTTTGACATTAGAAGATAGTAGTAGGTAAATATACAATGTGATTATACAATGTTTGAATCTCAGTAATAGATTGAGAACATGAATCATTACATTTTTTTTGGAATAGATGGATATATTGCATGATGTTTGCTTCAATAGTGTTGTTGTTGTAGGAGTGTACATGGAATGTAGTGTTGGGTGCATGGAATAAACGGATTGGTCAATGGAAATGCAAGGTATGGAAAGGATGGTTGGGGGTGTTATTTGGAGTGCGTGTGGGTATCTGGAGAATACTTGTATAATGGTGGTGCAGTGAATGATTATGATCCATATCAAGAAATTTACCATAAGCAGGTGTAAGGTGTAGATCGAATGTCAATCAAGATTAGGAGGATTCAGAATGTGGGGGGTGATGGGTAAACATGGATTTGGTAGGTGGTACATGGATGAATTGATTTAATTTGGATAAGGTGGATGGAGTGTTGGATCTATTGTGGATGGAGTAAGATGCGTGTACCTCTTTTGCCACATGTAGCTGTTGTTTTTTTGCAATCTCATTGAGATGTAGACATCTCGATTAGGGAGCCATAAGAGTCCTTATGATAAAGTGTTGTTGTCAACGCATGGTTATTCTGAGATTTGGATATCATGGATGT
Source organism: Sequoia sempervirens (assembly GCA_007258455.2). NCBI lineage: Eukaryota > Viridiplantae > Streptophyta > Pinopsida > Cupressales > Cupressaceae > Sequoia > Sequoia sempervirens. The sequence continues at coordinate 16,090 of VDFB02072316.1, forward strand.
CCCAACTTATGATGGTGTACATTAACGGTTGATGGTTTGGATTTTCTTTTTCCAAACTTGGGAGGCAAGCAATGGTAGGTGGATTTTGTGATTTGTTTGGGCCAAAATGTGTGCGTATGTCTTTTTTGGTTGCTATTGAAGCTTTTTTGTGCACCATTGGACTTTATTTGATGGAAGTGCTTCCATTCTTGATTTTTTCCCCATAGTTTCTTTTACTAAAGGTTTCTTGTGCACTATTGGACTTTATTTGATGGAAGAGCTTCCCTTCTTGATTTTTTCCCCATAGTTTCTTTTACTGATGGAGATTGGTAGGGATGTTTTTGTGCTGTATTTTATGGTATCCATCTGCATATTATTTGTCAAATTTTTTGAATTTATTTGTCCCTTTATTTTTTTTGGTGGATGGGATGATGTGTGAATCATGGTTGAAGGTATGAAGTGTGGTAGCATTGATAGCAGCTTTATCATAAGGACTCTACAGTCTCCCAAATGTTGACTCTTCTTTTTTTGTGGAACAACTACATGTACATTTAGGAGTGAGCATCTCATGGGTGGATGGAACAGTAGGTGGTATATGTATATGGTTTATTGGATGTTTGGATTCTTGATGTTGATTTTGCGTGGTATTGCTTGAAATATGCTTTGGTTCATGTTCTTGATATGGATCAATTTGGTAGTATGGATTGTATGCAAAGGGGTTTGTTGTATTTTCATGGAGGGATGGGAAGTGGCTCAATATTGTATTGAATGTGATACAGTCTTTGTATGCCTTAAAAATGACCAATACTTTAGGAGGATTCGCCAGCTTGGAGCAACCAGTTGTAGGAGTATACAAAGCTGGAACATCCACTTGCATGTGATTGCAAATGCGTCAGCTTGGAGCAACCATTTGTAGGAGTATACGAAGCTAGAACATCCACCTGCATGTGATTGCAAATGCTTGGTAAGTATAGAAATAATAGTTTCTATGTATATCAATATGGTAAGGTGAAGATAAAAGAAAAACAAATATAGCTTTCTTGAGGGACTGGGGTGTTAATGTATGTGTACCTGTACTCATCATAAAGAGAGAAGACGTAGTCGAAGCTCTTCTTTTTTCTTGATAATTGTGAAGGGATTATTCTTCATTCTTGAGTATCGATCAAAGGTAAATGGTGGGTCGATCCTAAGTCCGTGTATTGATTTAACTCTAGATATAGCTGTAAAAGTTAATCCTTGTCTTTCTTTTTTGCCTATATCGATTGTTGCTCTTTCGATTGTCATTCCTTGGGATTTATGTATTGTAATCGCCCATGCACTGCAAAGTGGTAATTGCCTCTGAGCACCTAGTGATATGGGTGATATAGGAATAGTTTTTGGGGCATGGATGCTCCAAGGAGGGCCATTGTAAGTATCAAATTTTACTACCACATATAATGGTAAATCTGGTGGTTTGGAGCTTTCCGTGTATACAATATCTACAACTTGTCCAAGAGAACCATTTACAAGGCCTGCTTGAGTCCATAGGTTTGTAGTTAGCATGATGCGTTGGCCTTTACAGAGTAGGAGTTCATGGGGAAGCTTGTCAGCATCATTGTCGATCTTTGATGGTAGGGTTGTTTTTATTGCAATACTAAGTGCAATAGGAAGATGTAATAGCTGTATCATTCTTTTGTTGTGTGTTCCAACCAAGTCATTGGTCGGGAATAGGTGCATTGCTAGGTCGAAAGACTTGTTTTCTTTGTGTGATAACTCTTTGTTTGTGCGACGCATTAGTAGCTCCCAATCTTGTTCAGTCGGTTCTGCATTACGGATGTTTTGTAGAGTTCTTCGAAAGTCAATTTGAGCTTGTGTGTCTCCATGTTGTCGAAATATTTTTTCTAGTGTGATAACAATAGTGAATTGTTCCCAAAGGGCTTTCGCATCTGTGTGGGCAACATATATAGGTTTGTCCATTACAGGAGGTAGTTGTGCAAAGTCACCTACAAGAATGATAGATCTTCCACCAAAGCATAAGTGTTGTTGGTGGGGGAAAGCCTCGCGTAGCCTAGTATCGATTTTTAAGAATAATTTTGGGCCTAGAAAGCTTAGCTCATCAACTAGGAGGTATTTTATGTGTCTCATGCTATGTTGGAACATTGCAAGCGACTGACCCTTCAATGGATGCATTTCTTTGATTGGAATCTTCAAGGTAGAATGTATAGTTGAAGCATGTATGTTGAATGCTGCGATTCCTGTAGGAGCAACAACAAGGAGAGGGCTATGTTGTTGTGGCACTAAATTGGAAAGGGAGTGTTTAATGCAATGAATAAGATAGGATTTGCCTGTTCCTGCTGTGCCTTGTATGATCATGTACAATGGTTTTTCTATTTCATAAGAATTGTAGTGGTCCATAACAAGTGTCAAAGCGAGTTGTTGTTTGGGAGAGAGTGGATATGGGAGGTTGCTAAACTCAAAGGATGTTGGGCTATCATGTTGGTCCACCTTGTTTGTGCATATGAAATGCTCTGCAGTTTCATGTAACGGTTGAGGTATTGTACAGGCATTCCAGTTGTGGCAAGTGTCAAAGTCACGTCTTCCAAGCATATCGAGGGAATTAAAATTCCCACTAGTACCAAGACCCAATTGCGATAAGAACTCCCATTCATTCAATTGAATTGTATTGCCTATATTGTTTTGATCTTCTGGCTCCTCTTCCTCTTCTTGACTTACTTGTTCATCAACTATACGGTCAACATGCCACACACAATATTTGCGTAAATTCATCTCCTTCCAATTTGCAACAATTTTCTCTTTCTCGATACCAATGTCTGCTTCAATGTTACGAAAGTGCTTGTAAAGAAGTAGTTCACTCCAACAAAATGTTTCGAAATGTTCTGAATCCTCCTTTGGAATAGCAGTAAATCGAGGGAAGACACTGATAATTGCCTTATGTTTCCTTTCTTTCCACTTGTACTCTTTGCGACTTGATGAGAATGAGAATGTTCGTGCAGATTCAAGTAGTGTTACTTTATCCATTTCAAGAGGACGTTGTGTATATTTATGGATGTAGGTCAGCTCCAATGCATTTTCGTTTTGGTTTGTTTGGATTCGGTTGAAAACTTTTCTACCAACATTAAGCACCATAAAATCACGATTACAAACAACAAGGGGCAACTTTTGTAACATATGGCACGTTTCTTGTGCACCTATATCACGATCAGCAATAATTTCGGACATGAATTTTTTGTATGCTGCAAGTGCCTTGTCTTGGGGTGCTTGCTTTTGACATATGCATGTCAACATATCAAGGTAGCTCTCAGATTTTCTTTCTGCCTTCGCGGCATATTTTGCAATGTACTTTAGAACTAGTGTTTTTGAAAGCACGGGCTGACAATCCATATTGGCCCTCCATATGGAAAGCATTGCTGGACTATGTATATTCAATCTATCATCATTACGTGCAGGGCAATAGGTTTTTTTCCTAGCTTCGTCACTGCACAATGAAGAGTTGGTACATTCAGGCCAGGGTGCACTATAGCGACACTCCATGTTGTTCCCTTTCTTGCGAAGGCAGGTTGATTCAGAACACTTGGTATGTCTTTGGACACGGTTAAGTAACTCTTCATAGTCAGTAAGTGTGTTTGTATCAAATATTTTGGGTGTTGTTAGTAAGCATGGATCGTCTTGCGAAGATCGATGGAATGTGTTGCTTCTATCTCCCAGATTTCGAGGATTCCAAGCACTGACATATCTATCAAAGAATGATTTTGCTATGTCTACATCTGTATGATTGCTCCAGTTAAGAGTGTCCATGTTTGGTGCACCCTCAATCCAAAGGAAGCCATGTACATGTGTAGACCCTCGATGTTGCCACTCATATCTATACCAGTAGTTTGTTGCGCAATATAGTTTCTCTAAGACTTCTTCACGAAACGCTGTGAATCTTTGATGCAAGTATAAGGATGTGGTATGTGGGTTCATAACAATGTTATCTATGCGATTTTTATTGTTTAGTGATGTTTGGGTTGCCCCCTTTGTAAATAGTTGATGTAAATCAGGCCATTTGGTGTCTGCAGCACTTAAGGTGAAGAATAGTGTTGGGGAGCCTATTTGGTTGATCATGTTTGACAATTCACCACGAGACTTATTCCAATATGCTCGTGTCCCTCTAAGGGATGATCCGTAATGCATCAGTTGTTCGGCTAGTTTAGTGTCAGGCAATGTTTGTATATGGAGGCGAAGGCTGTCTATGGTAGTTGGTATGCAGTCCTCAGCATTTTTCTTGACAAAAATGGAGGCAACACCTTGGCTTCGGTGACGCATCAATAGATTCAAGACAAAATATCTAAACCTTGGGTGCCTTCCAAATCTATTATCATGGAACCTCATTAGGTGCAACACATATTCATGCATTTCAATTTGTCTATAGCGAGGTTGTAAATGTAATGCATTGCCATTGGGAAACAAAGAAGGAAAAGCCATGTCTAGAAGTCCTTCAGTATTGTATTCATTAACTGGTGATGACTCAAGTGTTGGCCAATCTATAATGGTGTGATTGTGATCTCTAACTTGCAATGTTTCTTTTATGATTTCTAGTTCACGACGTTTATTTGGTAGCCTAGCCATGAAGGATGAGGAGCAAGTGAATTCAGTGTCGGGTGAGTCTGCGTTAAATTTGGAAGCACTAATTGGAGCAACAATATTGTGATCGTCAGCATTAATGTTATGAAGCATAGTGGAAATGTCTGTATTTGTATCAGGGAGCTCCTGAAGGGATGCAAAATCCACCTCGACATCTTTGTAATATGGGTCATTTGTGATTTTATATTTCAGTGCAGCCCACACACGATGCCTACTTACATAGCAGTCATAATGGTCACCTCTTGTATTGGTTCTTCGAACCACCAACACATCCAAGTTTTCTATTTTATGTGGCAAGTATTTTGCTATGGTGTTGATGTCCTGTGGGAAACAAATTGTGTGGCCACTATATTTGTATTGGCCTCCACGAGCATGTGTTACTTGTATTATTGGATTGACTCGTGCTATTAACATTTCTTTGACTTGTGTTAGTGTTCGTAGCTCGTACGGCTATACTCCTGGGTCCATTAAATTAGTTGCTGAGAAACGATGTCTACCTGTCTCACGGAAGCATCTAAAACAAACTGGATTGGTTTGTGTTGTGTTGGTACGGATTCCTGGGTAGCATTCATGGAAAATTGTGCAAGTTGGTAAGTTGGATAGTTTATCTAGTTTTGAACGAAATCTTTTTGAAGTGTCTATAAAGTTTTGTTCAGAATGCGGTAAGCTTGTGGATTGATTTTGCCGTGTGTGGATTGTTTCATGTGTGCATGCTGACAAACCTATGTTGAAAGTGTGTTCATTTTGGGATACACATTCGTATGGGTCAATGTTGTGTTGGTTTGATTGAAAGGAAGGTGGTGTATTTGCTTCTATTGCTTGTTTTCCTATGCGTTCAAAATGACGGCGAATGTTGATTTCTTCTTTATGTTGCATGTAGTAGTTACGAGTTCTTTTACGGGATTGTATGCTTTTAGGGGTAGAGGTCGCCATCTGTAAAGGAAATATGAACTATAATTATCAAATGAACAATTACAAATACATACAAAATTGAAGAAGGTAAACATTAATTTTGATGAGTTCTTCGATCACTATATTCTGTGAAAAGTTGTTGAGATACAATTGGTATGCTATATACATGAGTAATTTGGTAGAAGAAACATATCACAGTATTTTCATATTTTTTATAACATCAATATATTCAATATACATGTGATTTTGAAATTCCATGTATGGAATGAAAATTCTAGAAAGTATACTATATAAGGTGTTACAAAATTTCATATACATTATATGAGTGCTTGAGGTACATCTAAACACTAGCAATATGAGACATAGTAGCGATTTCACTCAACATGAGCGAATTCTCTGCAACAAAATCTAGCTTGTCGACCTTTGTGATTGTTGATTTGACCCGTCCTTGAGCAACACTTGAATCATAGGAATTTGTGATTGTGAAGATAAATTGCTTGAATAACACTCCTTTCACTATGGTTTCAGCTTCAATTTCTGTTCCAGAATTGAATTGTAGCATGTATAAATTATCTGCAGAGATTCCAAGGAGTTTGGTAGTTGGTTCTTCAAAAGCAACAGCCCATAATATTCCTGTATGATCTACGAGCTTTAGCTGGAGTATGTATCTATAGGTACATTTAGGAGTAGTAGCTTTGCACTTGGAACAATACCATGTCTGATCATCATTCTGGACAACTTTCTTTTTACATTGTCTTCCATCTAAGTCAAGGGGGCAAGATGGATAGCATAATGAATTTGTTTTTATGTATTGCACTGATGCTTTTAGAGTGCATTGGAAAGTTTTTTTCACACTGGTAGTTTGCTCTTCAATATCAACAATTGATTTCCTCATAAGCACGAGAGGTGCATCCAATGGTTGTGTATTCAATGGAGTGACATTAGCCCCATTCTGTTCAAACCATGATTTGAGTTGTTCAGCCTCCTCTATTCTTGGGTTTACAAATAGGTGGGTGCTTGCCAACGTGCTTATGACCTTGCCATTATACTCAGTGACACGACCATTTTTTATTGCAAGTACAGACACATGTTTTAAGTGATAGCTCTCCTGCAGTTCCTTGCCTTCCTTTTTAGTTGTTGGACCCCATAAAGTAATATTAATGGTAGATGAAGAGGTATCTATCAATTTGATACTCCTTCAAAGAACTTCAGTCCCATCCCTCCTCCTTATGGTTGAGCTTCGGTCCACACATATGACTATTCCAATAACATCAACAAGGATATTATTGTTCAATTCTAAAATGTCCTTAAAGGGTGTGAAGGAGAACTTATGTTTGGGAATTGCAAGGTCATCTTCTGAGTGAGAAATTTTGGATTCCTCAACTAAAAGGATTTCAAGCTGGCTATTCAGTTTGTTGTACAACCTATTAGCTGACTTAATAGTCCCACCAGATATTGTATATACTTCTCCAAAATGTACATTCATGTAATGAAGGTTTGCAACTTCATTAAAGCATGTTATTCGTATTTCAGTGCACTCACAATCAACAATATCAAAAGAGAAGACCTGCCCTTGTCCCTTCTGTGTGTTGAAGTGGTGCATCTATTTTTTCATGGTAACACGACCCTTTATAAGCCACCTTGTCTGAAATGGATTCAAATTTCTAATGGGTGTAATATTGGATGGGGAGTCTTTCTTTTGTAGGGAAGAGGCTAACCCAAACAGTGCCCTTTGAGTAGGTGGCTTTGTCACCATAGGAATGTTACTCATGCTTGTAGATGGAGTAGTTGAGTTTGTAGAAGTTACTTTCTGGACTTGCTCTTCAAACAGGTAGGCAGGTTGACCAATGATGTCATGTTGCAAACATGTGATTTCTAATTTGGAGATGACTATCCACCTATAAAGATTAAACGAGTCAGTATTTTGAGTACAATTAAATGTGGTAGAGCTGATAAAAATGCTAGGCTACAAATTGGTAGTTGTGAATTTTGTAGATATGCATGCAAATAGCGTGGCTCACCTTGAATTGCAAAGAACAGGGCAACTGTATCCTATCAATTTGAGTATAGATCCTTTCTGGAGTTCTTTAGAAGCTATGCATTGGTTGTACTTTGTTGGAAGTGTTGCCTTCTGCTTATGTACCCCATCGGAGAGATCCACTCTATATCGATCAACCAATTTGAGTGCATGGCCAAACGGTGCAATTTCTAATGCTTGTAGATGGGGTTGCAAGTTTAGGTTACCATTATTCATCAGCTTGATTGCATCCTTAGTCAAGGAATATTTTGTCAGGAGAGGTGGTTGCGGTACTATAACATTGTTATCAAGGCTTATAGGCGTGGCTTGTACTTGTTGGGTTTGCTATTCAAAGAGGTTGGTGGGCTTGCCAATGATATCTTGCGGCCCACATATGATTTCTAATTCTGATATGACGATCCACCTATGAGTGTAAAATAAAGAAGTATTATCAATAGGATGATATGTAAAATAATGGAGTTCATGAAAGATAATCTAAAAGTTTTGATTTTGCATATTGTAGCAAATTACTAAAATATGATGGCTCACCTTGAATTGCAAAGAATAGGGCAGCTATATTTAATGAGTTTAACTATAGAGCCCTTTTGTAGTTCTTCAGAATCTATGTGGTGGTTGTATTGTTTTGGAAGTGTAGCCTTCTGATTATGCACCCCATCAGAGAGTTGTAGTATATAGCGATTGGTTGGTTCAGGCCCATGTCCAAACATTGAAATATCTATTGCTTGTAGATGGGGTTGTAGTTCTACGTTTCCATCATGGATCATCTTAATTGCGTTCACAGTCAAAGAAAACATTGTGGCAAGAGAGCGAACTAGTCCTTGCAAAAGTAAATTGTAGTTGGCAGCTATTACTTACTTTCAATGATGTATAAAAAGCATACTTTGTGAAGTGTGAAATTAATATGTTGTATACCCAACAAAATATACTTAACTAATTCGATAATATTTTAGAAAGCAACAATGTTCTTGAATGCGACCATACAAGTAGTAGTTTAAATAAAAGTGTGTATAGAAGTTACATAGAGTTAAAGTAAATTTAGAATAATACCTGTAAATGTGATTTTGAATAGGTATGTATGTCAAAATAGTGGCCTTTAGAAGTTAGCTTGCTGCACTTGTAAGGAAAACAAAAAGGGAGAGTGTAGTGAGTAAAAAATTTAGTTCACGCTATTAAGTAATCTAACTAAATTGGATGCACTCTAAATGTTTAGATCTGCATTCTATGCTAAAGGAATAAGAGGAAACATGCTTTCTAACAAATGAGTATAAAAGTAGTGCATTAATAGCAAGGGATAAACAACGAATGAGAATACAATAAGATTAAAGAGAGTTACTTGGTTCATAAATGTTTTAACCTATTATTGGAGAGCACTAATTTTATGTGGATTGTGTTATGGTTGAGGATACATCTATCATGTATGTTAATATAGTATACTAGAAATGTGAAATATGTTAAAAGAATGGAAGTGAGTACAATATTATCGTTCTACTAAGTGATCAAATTTTAAGGAATGTAGGTGAAAAAATGAGACAATTATTGAAGGAGAGATATAGCATTTGTTGGCGATATATATTTGTTGGAGTGAACACAATGGTTAGACTATGCGTAGTTGAAGTCAAATGAGGAAAGGTTTGCAACACATTATATGTAAACTACTATTCTTAATTATATGCAATTGAACATGGCATTTGTTTTTTGGAATTTCGACATATGGGTCAAGTAAAGATATACAAAACAAAAGCAAAAGTCAAGAACCAAGATGCAAAATGATAGCGAGAGAACAATGTATACATATTTTTGAAGCAAAAAATGTGTTACATGGTATTGTAGTAGGTGACATATTGGATCTTTTTATTGTGAGGAGAAGTGCCTTGTTCATAGTATATTGGAGCTTACATTTGTTTAAGGGAGTTACAAAATATCCAACTATCCATAAGTTGGTAAAAGCTGAAGTTATATCATTATATCAACTACTATATCCACATTTATAGTGATAATGTATCTTAGGGGTGGTTCAAGTAATTTTGGAATGCTTCTTTAATGTAGATAGAGTCACCTTGTCCATAGAACTCATCCGCTTTCATTTCACGAAGGAAAGTACAAAATGAACTCAACTTCTCACAAGTTGAATGGAACTCATGTACTGTTACTTCCATTGACTGAATGTCCAAATCTTGGACACTTTGCATGTTTTGAACAGTGGCCTTCGCTTGTTGTAGCAAGTCCAGGCAACTAACTGTAATGTCATTTGCAAAATCTTGTATCTGACTTGTAGAGTTTTGATTTCCATTATATGTTTTGTGTCAGTGTTTAACCCTATGCTCCAATAATATATGTGTTTTTTAAGTGGTAATTTATCATTTTTTACAATTCTACTTATGAATAATAATTATTGCTAATATTATTTTTAAAAAGACAATTATATTTAATATCAAGCAATAACTATACAAACAACTAAATATCCAATTGATAACTATTTGATACTAATGGATATTATATTGTAAATAAATCATTAACTATAACTTTTCCATACTAAAGAATACCACATTAAATAATAAAAAAAGTAACTTAATTGTAATTGTTCAATATCAATTGATTGTTGATAAATTTAATTGGCGAATACTAATAAATATCACAAAAAAAATATACTAGCACCTATTTTATTTCATTAAATCTAAAACACAATATTTTACAATTTAAATTGCACTTCTATAATAAACAGTTACAATTTTAACAACTTCCGTATAATAAACATTATTGATGAAATCCAATTAAGGAAATTTGCAATTTTGTTTGGCTGCAAAATTAAACTTTAATTGGCCAATACTAATAAATATCACAAAAAAAATTAACTATATTTCTATAAATGAATTGGCACTCCACATAACTAGTTAATAGATTTAAAGTTTTAGTTAGAAATATATATTTTTTGTTCTATAGAAAATTAACTATATTACTGCAGGAGGAGTTGAGAAGAAAAGACATAGGCGTGAAGTCAAAAACTCTTATTTCCTTGTATGTTTGTAAGAAAATCCACCCAAAGAAAGAGAACCTAGCCACCATTGATGATGAAAGTTCTTCAAAGAAGAAGAAATTAAAATGTACACTATTGCAAGAAAACTAATAGTTTAATTATCCTTGTTAGAGAAAGCAAGAGAGAAGAGGAAAATGAAAGAGAGAGATGGTGAGACAATTTTAATTATAATTTTGAAGGTAAATTTGTTATTTAAATTAAATATATTTATTTATTATTATATATGTTATTTTAAATGTATTTATTAATGTTGACTTTTCTTTATTTATTTATTAAGGCCGCTGTAGAAGGTCAATTAGGAAACAAATTGGTATATTTGTGCATACATTTGTGCAATATATAAGGTGAATGGAGAGATGGATATATCACACTTTAATAAAAAGTAAAACTTAGAAACAAATTATATTAAAGTTGATAAAGTTTTTTTCTTTTCAAAAATATAATGTTATTTGAATTCAAATATCATATGTAATAATAAATAAATATATCTAATTTAAATAAAAAAATTATTCCAAAAATGAATTTAAATTTTAATAGATTATATAATACATTTTTCTCTAAGAAATCGATTAAAATGTTAAATTTCCTATAAATTAATTAAAATAATAGTATATGTAAAAAATATACTTATTATAATTAATTTTATTTAATAATATATAATAATAAATGTAAGATATATATTATGTAATTAAAAAATGAAGGTTAAACATATATTATATGGTTTTTATTTAATAATATATAATAATAAATTTAAGATATATATTATATAATTACAAAGCAAATAATATGTTTAACCGGATTTATATAATATATTATATATTATATAATTACAAAGCCTAAAATCGCATAGAATTGTAGGGGTTAGTTTACGGGAATACAAGTGTTAGTTAGTTTGAAGGAAATTATGGAGATTCAAAGAGGAAGATGTTTTTTTTTTAGTGAAAAATATTCTATATTAAAATTATGTTATAGTTAGATTTTTAAAAAATAAGGGTAATATAGTATAAGTTCTAAAGTAAAATAAATTAAGATTCAAAAGATTATTAAAGTAAAATATTTTTAAAAAGAAATTTCTATCTTAAAA
>VDFB02072317.1:0-42838 GCA_007258455.2 Sequoia sempervirens
TAATTTTTTGCGTGAATTGTTGGTGGTGAATTTTACTTGACAATGAATTTTTCGTGAATTTTCTCCTTATGCCATATAAATACTATATATCATATTATTATGTATAATATTATATTATATTATATATAATTATGTATAACATTATATTATATATTAATATATTAATATATTATATATACTAATATAAAAAATTTATATTAATACTTCTAGTTTTAATAAATGAATATCCATTTCTTAGGCATTAATAATGGATATCAGTTATGCAGCCTTAGGTAATGAATATTCATTTACCATCAAATATCTGATTTTTCTACTAAAAAACAAATATTTGTTTCTATCAAATATTTGTTTTGCTTTAGTATTACTTTAGTATTTGTCTTTGGGGTGACCAACCTGAAGAGTCAACATTCCCAATGTGTTTACAGGGGTTGCAAGAGTTTTTCAAACTTCACCCTTGATGATAACATTTTTTATCCAATTTTGATGAAATGAAAAGGGTTTGTTCAACAAATTGACAACATTCTACTAATATAAGATATGCTTTATTTTGAATTTAATAGGTAATTATTATTGATTTTCTACATGCATTGTGTAAAGTAATGATTGATAGGTTGATTGAAAAACATTTATAAGTTTTAGACGGTTAAATATTTATTGAATTCGAAAGATGCATCTCACACTATACTTCACAAATTATAGTTTAAAAATAATAATTAAATTTCATAATTTTTTTACCAAGTTAGGGTGGCCAGAAAAATGGCTTTTAATATTTTTAAAAATTTGTACTAGAAAATTCATAACTAAATATTTATTTGCCAAAAAATTACAAAAAAATATGTGTCACATTTGTGCATGTTCCCTCTACTTATATTGAAAGATTTGGATTTTTTTTCTCCCCATTAGGGTGGTCGGACAAACACCTTTTTATTTTTTTCCTGAAAAATTTAGTACTACTGCATTAAAATTTCAAAATTTCACCAAATAGATTTATTTTTTTCTAAAAAAGGACTAGTAGCTTAGAAACTAGATTCAATTTGCTACAAATTCTACTTTTACATATTTTTTAAATTATGTTAATAAGTTATTCAAATTTTTATGTCAAGTCATGTAACTCTATTTTTCTGAATTTTCATTGCCACTTAGGGGCCTAGTTTGGACCCCCATGATCCTACATTGAACCTCCTATGATGAGCCAAAAACTGGTTTGGACTTGCAATTGTTGTGAAGGTGGGTAAATGATAAGTTGAGGTGTGATTGCATTAAATTCCCTTTGTTTTGTTTCGTTATGACAAGGCTTAGTGGATGGTCTTTGTGAGATGAAATCCTCAAGGGATTCATCTAACATGTCAAAGTCATCACTACTAAAGGGCTTGAGGGATAATTGTAGAAAGAGATATGACATGATCAAATAACTATGATTTCTCTAAAAGGTTTGTCATTTAGTGTACACTTTTTTGTTTGATGTTTTGGGATATTCTATGGTTTCCAATGATTGCAAAATGAAAACTAATCCATCTAAACCATGTAATGATGTAAAAATCAAAGCAAATGTCTACAAATATGAAACTATCTAATACTAAAACATAAAAAAATTTAAATTTTCTTCGAGATTTTAATCAAAAGGACAACTTTATTTAATGTGAAAAAAGACTATTTCAGAATTTCAAATTTCAAATTTAATAGCAAAAACAAGAAAGAATAGAAACAAAAATACACCTAGAAAATTTTCAGGAAACATGTACAAGGACAGGTTCACCCAAGGGTGAATGGGTCCTTGCTCAAGGTTTTGAAAAATAAAAAATGCAATGTCTGAGCTACTATTTGTGCTCAATGTTTCAAGTTTCAGAATGTTTCTTTTGTGAAATTTTTTCCAAAATTTTCTATCTAAATGCAAATGCAAGAAAGGACAAAAGGTGAACAAAATGACAACTTTTTGAATGCAATTTTCAACTAAATTTCTGATTTAAATGACTAAAAGATACTCTTGATACAACTAATATGCAAGATTGGTGCAGGGGCACCTAGCTTTGATCATGTAAAGGGGTTGGATGATATATTTTTGTGTTGTTGAGTCCAATTTTGATGTAATAAGGTCTATAAGACCATGGGTAATGTTTTTATGTCATATGGGGTTGGTTGTGTAAAAGTTGTTATGTTGTGTCAAATGTTGTAAAAGTTGCAATTCAACTTTGCATTTTTGTTTGGGTTTGGAAGTTGAACGGTCACATATTCAAAAAATAGTTCCAGGTCATTGGTTTTTGGTTGGAAAGGTATAAATATTGCCTTGGGTGGTCGAGGAAACTCTCTGGTGTGATTTGGAGATCAAAAAACAATAATAAACTCTATTTTTCTACAACTTTTATTAATTTCTTGCTGCTACAGGAGCTTGTACGGCTCTGTACTATGTGTTAATGATCTGAAGTGTATTGGAATTGATGGAGGGATGAATTAACTCAGTTTTGGTTTTGATTTGAACTGATTTCATAAGGTTTGAAGGACTTTAGAGCCAATTTTCTGAAAGTAGTCAGAAACCCTAAGCCAAGACGGTCTTGATAGAAAAAATGGAATATTGAACCATTCCACTGGTGAAATTTTTTTCAAATCGATGGAATGGTATTAGTTAGGTTTATTTTCATGTTTGTAGGGTTTGTAGATATAGGGAATGGAGGTAGGGCAGAGTTTGATAGAGCCCTAGCCTAATATCTCAATGTATTAGGCTTAAGAGTGAAGGTTAGAAGTAGGGTTTTGATGATTGATGAATTTTGTGATGTTCCAGTTGATAAAAGTTGGTGATTAAGATCCCATGTGACATGAGGAGAGCCTTGGAATGAATTTTTTTAGTTTGGAGAGGGAAAGTCACATAGTTGCCTTGTAAAATAGGCCTAATTAGGCTTAAGGGTAGCGTAGCAGTCAAAATAAGAAGGTGATGTTACAAAACAACCACATATGAAAATTTGATATGTTCCTAAGTGACATAAAGGGTATCTTAAATGATATTAAATTTTTGGGTTTGAATCCTTCTATAAAATATATGATGAAAATTCACTATTTGGAGTGCTACAAGCAAGATTGAAGAAATTGTGAACAAAACACCAAGTTAGGGTTTTCAAGTTGGAAAGTTTGTCCAAATTGTGGTTGAATAGAAACATCCACCCTACTATGCGTCAAAGATGCATGCAAGATTTATGAAGTATTTTTGGACTTTTGTGAATTTAAATGATGCAAAAATACAATTTTGAAACCCTAAATGAGATGCAAAACAAACTAATGCAAATCCTAGATATAGGGTTTTGGAGACTTTCAAAATGGTGTGTAATGTTGGGTTCACCAAAATGAAATGAAAGGAAAAGGGGGGATGAATTTAACCAATGTATAATGATGAAATGGCCTAGAATTCAAACACCCCTATCCCTAATTTCATTAGAAAGAGGAGATAACCAAAAGATAGGGTTGACTTTCAATCTTGAGGTGAGTCAACCCTATTTTGGATCTCTTGGGTCTCTGCTTTCTTATGAAAAAAATGACTAATTTTGAATATTGGGAGATGATTTAAAAGTGCATTAAATAGATGAATTATATGAACTAACACTTGAAATGCAAAGTTCTATGATAACATAAATGGAAACAAAATTTATAGGTGGATCGAGAAGGATTTGATCTAAGGCCTAAAAATGGGTTTTGAGCTCGATTAGGGACTCATTCACCCAAGGGTGAATGGTTCCTAGTGTCCTCTTCTAAAACTTCAAAAACTAGAATTTTAGCCCTTTGTCTACACTCTACTCCTATACCTACAAATATTCACTTTTGGATCGGATATGTAATAAATCTGTAAAAGAAAATGTTGGTTTGTTTATATGGGGGTTTTCCTTGATCAAAACCCAAGTTTGGTAATTAAATCTTGATAGAAGATAAATATTTGATAAATGATAGTGTGTGCAAGCCCTAACCTTAAGTGCATGGGTATGTGCAGGATCATGATGGGCCAAAAGTGGCATATGATGGGTATGTGTAGGGTATGGCTAACGATTTTTACCCAAAATTGATGAAACAAAAAGGGTTTTTAAAGGAGATTCTCAACTTTCCACCAATATAAATTATGTTTTCTTTGAATTTAATAAATAATTATTATTCATTTTGTTGAATTATGACTAAAGTCTTGATTGATAAGTGATTGAAAACATCTATAACTTTCAAAGCGGTACCACAATTTTTGAATCCAAAACATGTGTCACATTCTATGCTTCATATACTATAGAATTAAAAAAATGAAATTTCATGAAGTTTTGACCAAGTTAAGGTGGTTAGACATCTGATTTTTATATTTTTTAAAAGTTGTAATAAAAAATCATAATTAATTATTTATTTGGAAAAAATTACAAAAAAATATGCATCAAATTGGGACATGAGTCCTCTTCTTATATCTAAAATATTATAAAAAAATATTATTATTTTATTGTGGTTAGGGTGATCAGATAGACACCTACTTCTTATTTTTTCCCTGAAATTTAAGTGTTATTGCATTGAAATTTCAAATTTTCACCAAATAGATTTAAAAAAATAAATAAACCTAGTAGTTTAGAAACTAAATTCAATTTGCTACAGATTTTATTCTTACATATTTTTGAAATAATATAGATAACTTATTCAAATTTTTACGTCAAGTTTCCTAACTCTGATTTTTCTAAATTTTTTGCCACTTAAGGGTCTATTTTTTCCATGATGATCATGCACATACCCGCATCTAAGGTTGTTATGAGCTAACATGCAAAGAAACCCTACTCAGGTGTATTAGAGAATGATTCCTATATGACAATGATAAATGACAAATATTCAATTAGGGAGAAGTCAAAGCACCCTAATAAATCTAAAGTATGATAATACCTTGCTATAGGTTGCTAGTAGAATGAAGCTTGAAGATGGGAATACTAGGAAACAAGTCATTAGGTTAAGGGAAATAGAAAAATGCATCTCCCAAACCTAGAACCCATCATGATCCACCATTGGCATCAACCTTCAATCATAAACAGTGCTTGATCAAATATTTGAAAAAATGAGCTTGAAGACTTGCAAATACAAACAAAATGCTACTCCAAGACTTCAACTTTGAATGCTTGAATGTTCTCCAAAATTTATCCTTTTCTCCAAGTGATTGCTCAAACTTTCTATCTAGTTTGAAATGGTGAAAAGTACTAAGTTTTATAGGCTTCTCTAATTTCCCAAGTAGTAGATCTCGATAGCCAACACTTAAAACTTGAATTTGAGACTTTAAAATACTACCAAAAACATATTTAAAATTTGTTTATGGGACTTAAAGTGGACCCATTCACCCATGGGTGAATAGGTCTTGGCCTATAAGTCCAAGACCAATTTGTTTTGGGTTCATTAATTAATTAAATGCATTTGTTCAATGCATGCTTTAACATAAAAAAATGATAAAAATAGGCCTTGGGATGCATATAAAGGTAATTAGGGGCCTATTTAGGAAGGGTAAAAGTGCATAAATGCAAGGTCACTAAAATAGGTCGAAACTAAGTGTGAAATTGTATTATCACCTAAAAGGAGTACACTTTTCTACACTACATTTACGAAGGATCCAAAGGTTCTTGTTCTATGTTGGGAGATAAATCATACAGATGTAGTCTTAGAGAAATCATCCTAAAATTAACCATCAATGATTCAATTTGTTCAAACCAAGAGTTGTAGCAAATTGTATTCAATCTCGGTGATGTCATTAGGTGGTGGGATCACAATTGGACACAACCATATATATTTTATATTATATACATTTTTTTGGAAAATTATAAATCATGAGATGAATAGTTGAAGGTGTATTTAGCAAGGGAAATTTGATTCACGCTCTTTTCAAAATAAAAGTTCTCAAATTCACCAAGATTCATAAATGATCAATTTTAATATAAATGTAGAGCATTAAATTTTATAGTTATTGTACATGATTCAATATATGACAATCATTTACTTGTATTGTATATTTTCACACTCATTCATTGACATTTATGTGGCATATAGACACAATGTAAAGCTTCTAGTTGGAAAATCAATATCATAGGAGTACAATTACTTGTGAGACCACATGTACTTTATATTAGTGATGATAAAGATCATAATAAATACTTCATGCAACTTTTCTTTCAACCATTCTATACCACTCTTGTTGCAAAAGATGTAAGAATTATTTTTAATTATTTTGTTAGATGAGTCTACCTCACAATTCAAATTTCCTAACCTTTTTTCTACACTTTGTTGGTTTGATTGAACTATAAGCAAGCCTCAAATTTAGATATTTTAGCGATGTTCATGGGAGCATTAATGCAAGATATTATATCAAATGTGCAATTAGAAAACACAAATCAATTATAAGGAGAACAATTAAAA
Organism: Sequoia sempervirens; assembly: GCA_007258455.2. Taxonomy (NCBI): domain Eukaryota; kingdom Viridiplantae; phylum Streptophyta; class Pinopsida; order Cupressales; family Cupressaceae; genus Sequoia; species Sequoia sempervirens. The sequence continues at coordinate 6,394 of VDFB02072317.1, forward strand.
TGATGCAGTAGATCATCGTTCAATGGTGTGTTGAGAATTTCCCATGTAACACTCACACTTCAAGGATGAAACATCCTTCATGTAAAACTTTGGGATATAATAGGCACATAATAATGTAACATTTATTTTATTTAAATTAAACTACAAATTGTTTGCATTCCCCACAGTAAGCATCTCATCTATAAATAAATTAGAACTTCTAAATAAAAAATAAATTTTGGCAATTTAACTATCTAGTAAACTTGCAATTCAAGCTATGAGAGTTAGAATCACATATATTTAGTGCAGAAGCTTCATATCTCCTGAAGAGTCCTTCTCAATCCACTTGCCCTTGTTTTATTCAATTTTGTTTCCTCACCTATATCAATCACTTGGAAGGAAGAAAAGTGTTAACGATAGACTAAATTGGCAATTAATGACATTTTGCACTACAAATAATTCATTTTATTCTAAATTTCATCAATATCGGATTATATGTTGTGTTGACTGCAACATACCAGCTTGTATAAACAATATACAAACATCTTAAATTATACAATGGAAATTTAATTTCTAATTTAACCTATCACTAACACTAGTAATATATATCAACAATTATATCTACCATTTTTATATTCTAATGGAACTGTGAAGAACTGAACATTCATTCAAATATATGAGAAACTCATCTCTCTTGGCATGTTTTTTGTAATTTTTTCTTGTATTGGTAGTAAAGGGTAGAAGCTAATATCCCGAAAAAACCATATGTATTAGACATGATAACATAACACCCCATGCCCATAGGATCACATCATTGTGAGATAAGATTGATGAATGAACACTGAAAAACACTTAGGTGTGTGTTGTTAGCAAGTGTCATCACCTAACCCATATGTCAGAAAAAATATGTTTAAATATGTTTTCTATCTTATCATTCCTTTGACATGTATTTTCTAGGGATAATAGTTGCATCTGTAGTAAAGATAATTAAATTTTGAAAAACACATTGTGTATTTCCACATACAATTTTCTATACCAATCATTTCCAAACACACAAATTGATATCTAAAATTGCCAAATTTTCTATAGTAATGATTGATTTATCATTTAATTTTTTAGTTCCATTATAGTCTCCAAAACTCCACAAAGATACAAGTATCACATTATGGCAAGAATTTTAAGAATCTTGAACAATCCAAATGGAATATGTTTTCTATGGTCAATTCACTGTACTTGCATACATTGACTTAAGATAACCATGCATTATCATACACACAAATCGTAGACCATGAACAATATTATCAAAAACAATTTTTTTTAGGTTAAGTAGAATAGAGAATCGGTGATAGTGTACTTACACTCACATAGCGCATCGGTAAAAGCATATGACATAGGCTATAACTTGCAATAATTAATAAGGGCATAGAAGAAAAAAAAGAAGAAGGATACCAAGTACCACTATCAAAATTTTGTTTATATCCTGTCTCTTAATTAACACCTAAATGATGAATATTGGTATCATAACCATTCTTTAATGATATTGTAAATTGAACCATTACTTGTACAGACAAATGAAAAAATATAGATTATTGTAAGATACATTGATTCCAAATCGTTGTGTGCATCAATTATGCAAGAATAAAGGTTAAGAAGTCAATGAAAACCTTGGTGATCAACTTGATTAACCAAAAATGAGTAGCTATTCTCCCTACAAGACACTTGTGATAAACATGAAAACATACAAAAATACATAAAAACATACATAACATGATGGGACGACATAGTGTGAGGCCCACCAAGACAGGGGATAAAATTTATGAAATTGGAAGATGGGAGGAAATGCTACGACAACAAAATTGAGGAAATAACGATGATGTCAGGTTGTATTTCTTGCATTTTTTTGATGGTCAGCATTATGGGTAGGATTTTCACCATAAAACTCATCGGCCTAGTGGCTTGCACAAGAAGCTATCCCTTTCTCTAAATTATATGTACCCACATGCATTGGAAGTTGTCATGAGTAAGCCATGCATTCTAAATTATAATAAGTATTTTTTTTGAGAAAATGTGTTTACATATGATAATATGCACAAAATAATTGTAGGTTGGAAAAAATTATGTGTTATGAGTTATTTCATTCTGCATGCTTGAACCTAAAGAGTGGAGAGCATGGGGAGGAGTTGCAAGTGGGGGATACATGAAAAAACCAAATTCACCTAAGGGGTGACTATCCAATTGGGCTATTACACATGTAGAGGGTTTTACAATAGCATGTCGGTTGTAGGTTTAATAAAATTGAGTGTTTTGCAACTTATAATTTTACAAAGCAGTATGAATGTAATCAAAACCTTTTCTAATGAACACAGTAACAACCCAATTGGTTTGTCATTCCTCAGCTCAATTTGGTTAGACACCCAATGTTTTCTAACATGTAATTATATATAGATAGTATGAATGTAATGAAAACCTTTTTTTTTGTATATAGTAAGAATGTAATGAAGTTCACCTTCAAAATTTATAACAACCCTTAGTTATAGTAAATAATACATTTCAACTTCTGCATGTGATTGGAACATAGAAAGTATGATAGATCAAAATATAGTTGTGGGTTAGAATAGTGTTCTTTAGGCTTTTTAGTTGTATCTTGAAATGTATATGCATCATCCACATTTCAAAACTTGAGGCAACAGGTACTAGAATGCATGGAATGAAAAAAGAATATGATTTGAAAACACTTCAATAGAAGTAGTCCAAAGTGAATGAGATAGATAAAAGATAATGTATTGATTGAAGAGATTCTCCCTACTCTTAAGAAGTTGAGGAAGGAGTGTGTGCAGTATGTGTAATGAGTAGAAAAACTAGACACAATAGGTACTAGAATGTATGGAATACAAAAGGAATTTTCTCTAAAAACATTTGAAAAGAAGAAAACCAAAGTGAATGGGATAGATAATATATTGAATGAAGAGATTGTTCCTACTCTTGAGAATTTGAGGAAGGTGCATATGTAGTATGTGGAATGGGAATTTAATGGAAATGCATAAGTGGATAAACTCAAGAGGTTTTGTAGTGCACATGAATTTGTGCAGTCAAAGAAGGTGAGAGATGATGCTATAAATGCATTTGAACAAATGAATATGAAGATTATTGATCATAAGAATTCCATGAAACAAATAGAATTGAAAATAGATGAAAAGGAGAAGGAAATATCAGATGCTAGTTGGGTGGAGACATGAAAGTATTATGTGAAAAGGTAGACAAGTTTTGTAAACAATTTATTAAAAAGAAACATATACATTCCATAATCAGAAAGATGCTCTAAAAGTTGAACAAAAAGTAGCTGCAAAGCTACATAAAAGTATTGAAAACATTGAAAAATCTATCCAAGAAATGGATGGAATTTTCCTAAGGGTTGATGAGGGAGTAGCTACTCCAAATCTTAAAGTAAAAGATATGAAAAAGAAGTTAGAAGATCATGAAAAGGAATACTAGGGGGTGTTAGCAGGTAAGAGTAGTAGGGACGAGGAAAAATGTGTGGATAGTAAACTTGGAGATGCAAAAGCAATAGTTGGTAGTGCTGAAACTAAAGCAAAACAATAGAAGACGACAATTAACCACTTAGAAAATTAATTAAAAGATAAGAATAATATTTTATCATCAAAAGAAAAGGGGTTTAATTAATGTTGTTGAGAGAGGAAGTTGAGAAAATAAAGACAAAAATGGAAGGTGTTTCTTATGAAGGAGGGCATATGGAGAGATTAGAAAATGAGCATTTATAAGAATCTCAATGTGTTCAAAAGTTGAAGGATGATATCAGACACCTCAAGGATCATTAACTAAATGTTCAACTTACCAATAATGATCCTATAAGGCATATTCAAAGATCAAAAGTGAAACGTGTTGTTGCACAACTTATAAAAGTTTAAATTACATGAATGGTAAATATTGAAGGTTCTTTTCACGACACTCTTGATGTATAAATAAAAAAAAGGTTTTAATTACATTAATATTATAGGTTGGAAAAAATTGGGTGTTAGAAAACTTGCAACCCACATACTATTGTAAAACCCTCTACACATAACAACCCATTTGGTTATTCACCCCTTTGCTCAATTATGTTAGAATGCATGGAATGGAAAAGGAATCTGGTTTGAAAACACTTGAAAAGAAGCAAACCAAATTGAATGATATAGATAATGTATTGACTGAAGATTGTTCTTGCTCTTGAGAAGTTAAGGAAGGTGCATGTGTAATACATGTGTAATTGGAAAATGACAATGCAAAAGTGGATAAACTCAAGATGTTTTGTATTGCACATGACTTTCTGCAGGAAAAAAAAAGTGAGATATGATGTTATAGGTGGTTTTGAACAAATGAATTCAAATATTCTTGAACTTAAGACTTTCCTGCAAAAAATACAATAGGAAATAGAGGATAAGGGAAAAAAAAAATTAGATATAAGTGAAGAAAAGGGGAATCGATGGCATGGACACATGAAATTCTTATCTGAAAAGGTAGAATTTTTTTGTAAAAAAGTTGTTCAAAGAAACATCTACATGTTCTCTAATCATAAAGACACTCTCAAAAAAGATAAAAAAGTGGCTACAAAGAAAGATAAAAGTATTCAAGACATTCAAAACTCTATCCAATTCGGTATCTACATGTAGAGGGTCTTATAACAACACTATGGGTTGTAGGTTTCATAACACCCATTGTTTTCTAGCTTGTAATTATATATAGACACCATGACTATAATGAAAACCTTTAGTTTTGTAGATAGCAAGAATGTAGTGAAGTTCACCTTCACAATTTATAGCAACTCTTACTTAAACTAAAAATTGTATTTCAATTTCTTCATATGATTGAAAAATAAACACATAATATAATTTTAGGTTGGAAAACACAATGTGGGTTTCCATTTATTTCATTTTGTACATTCAAAGCTAAGTGGTGGAGAGCACGGGGAGGAGTTGTATGTGGAGGATATATAAAACTAACCAGATTGGTTTGAGGGGTGACTAATCAATTGGGTTTTTACATGTAGATGGTTTTACAACATTATGTGGGTTGCAGGTTTCATAACACCCAATATTTTCAAATTTCATTACATTCTTGCTATCTACAAAACAAAAGGACCTCAAGACAATCACAAAATAAACTGAATTGAGGTGAGGGGTGACTAACCAATTGGGATGTTATTTGTATTTAGGGTTTTAAAACATAATGTAGGTTGCAGGTATCATAACACCTAGTGTTTTCCAACTTAGAATTTTAGAAAATAGTATGAATGTCTTGAAAAGCTTTTGTTATTTAGACAGTATGAATGTAATGAAAGGAACTTTCAAAATTTATTAAAAATCTTAAGTAGATTAAAATTTGCATTTCAACTTCTTCATATGATCAAAATATACATGCACAATATAATTGCAGGTTAGAAAACACAGTGGGTGGTGAGTTACATGATTTATGAAACCTCTAACCCACATAATGTTGTGAAACCCTCTACACACTGAAACCAAATGAAAACCCATTTTGCAAGGAAAACCCTTGGAAAATTGTCAATGAATACCCATTCAATTCTTCACAGTCCCTAGGCAGGATGGCAAAATGACATATATTTTTGGTAGATATACATACTTGCTAGCTAGCTACCTGCGCTTGTCACATATGTTTTGGAAGGGAGAATAGCCGCTCTAATTTAGCCTCTGAATTCCTGTAACTCCCTTCTGAGCTCCCCAAGAACTTTCAAAATGCGAATGTCAAAAATGGTGATGTTATGGGCTTTATGTGGCTTCTAAAACATATCATTTAATTGCAGAACCCACATTGTGTTTTCTAACCTAGTTATATATTCTGGGTCATTTCTGGTTTCTCTATTTCAATTGTAGAAAATAAATGTAGCTTGGATTTCCATAGTGGGTTCACCATATTTCATTCTACTTCCTCAAAAGGTTCTAGCGTGAATATTAAAATCACAAAATTAAAAACCCCTCAACAGAAAAGCACATAAAAAACTCTGCACATCAAATGAAAACCCCCTTTTGCAAGGAAAACCTTGGACACCCATTAATGAATACCCCTTTTCGCAATGATACTCATTCAATTCTTCACAATCCCTAGGCAAAATGACAAAAAGGCATTTTTTTGGTAGATATACATACTTACTAGCTAGCTACTCGTCTTGTTCATCACATGTGTTTTTGTTGGGAGAATGGTCACTCTTCTTCGACCTCTGAACACCTACAACTCCCTTCCGAGCTCCCCAACAACCTCCAAAATGCAAATTTCCAAAATGGCAACGTTTTGGGATTTTTCGGGATTTCCAAAATTATAATTTTAAAACCTACCAGCGGTGCCACATTTTTTTGACATATGAGGATAGGTGATGACACTCGCTAACAACACATGTCTAAACGTCCATCAGAGTTCATCCGTCAATCTTATCTTGCAATGATATGATCCTATAGAAAATGGGGTGATATATTATCATGTCTAAGACATACAATTTTATCAAGAGATTTTCTACTGTATTTATTACCCATAACAATTAACTTGACGTTGTAAAACAATTCTTTAAATCCCAACTACTCTACTTAATACCTACATTGTAAAAAAATCCAATCTTTTCAAAAACCTAGAGAACAAACATTTTATAGTGAAACCTAACATAATTTCTAATTAACTAGTGTGCCACCTACATACACAAAATAAACACACATTCAATCACTATTAATACATGAAGCGGAACCAATAGACAGTCAATGAGCGATTAATGAATTTTATCATTAAACATTGCTCAATGACCATGGTAAGCAGTCGGCTAATCGAGAAGTTACAATCATTTATCCACATAGATGCACTCTTCAAAGTTCTTCACATAAATTTTATTTATAGCAGGTTAACTCTCATTATCATTATCTATTATAGGAAGTTAAACTTCATCCCCACACGCTTCCTCGACTGGGCATGAAACGATTCGCCACACCAAAAGAAAAACTGAGAAGGTGAATCGGCTCTGCTTATAAAATTTTGTAATAAAGCCGGAAAAGGGTGGGTCGGAATTTGGGTAACTGTAAAGAGAGGCAGAGATGGAGTTGTTGTAGAAGGGTAGCTCTAAAAAATGCTAAAATAAGCAGTATTTGATTTTGATAGCTTTTTGCAGGCCGACAAAAAAGATTGTATTGCAGTAGATAACTTCAGCAAGAAGGGTAGAATTGTTCCAGGAAAAATTCAAAAATGGAAGAAGATCCCTGCAAGGCTAATTCTCTTTCTTATTCGCCACCACCATCACCTACAAAGTCTCCACCTCCTCCATCACCATCACCTCTAAAAGCTTCGCCTTCTCTAACATCACCACCATCATCTCAAAGCCCTCCTCCCACATCACCCTTATCGCCTCAAGGCTCTTCTCCTTCACCTCCTCTAGCATCACCACCATCTCAAAGCTCTCATCCTCCCATATCACCACCATCACCTCAAAGCTCCCCTCCTCCTACATCGCCCCCATCACCCCGAATCTCTTCTCCCCCTACATCACCTCAAAGCTCCCCTCCTCCTACATCGCCACCATCACCTCGAAGCTCTTCCGCCCCTACATCACCTCAAAGCTCCCGTCCTCCTACATCGCCACCATCACCTCGAAGCTCTTCTCCCCCTACATCACCTCTACCATCTCAAAGTTCTCTTCCTCCCACATCACCACCACCACCACAAAACTCTTCTCCTTCAGCTCCTCTAACATCGCCATCATCATCTCAAAGTTCTCCTCCTTCCACATCATCACCATCACCTCAAAGCTCTCCTCCTCCCAGATCTCCACCATCTCAAACCTCCCCTTCTTCCACATCAACATCACCATCTCAAAACTTGTCTCTTCCCACACATCCGTCACCATCTCATACTTCTCCTCCCACATCCCCTTCACCTGATCAATCCCCAGGGGTGAATAGCGACCCCTCTTCATCTGCCTCCTTGGCTACCACTCATTCACAACTTTGCTCCCCACTCCACTCTCATCTCGAAACCAGACATCAACTTGAAATGCTAAAAGTTGCAGAGATGTGGGAAAGCTTTATACAAAAATGTATAGAACATGATTTCACAGAAGATTTAGCTCATTTTAGTGTACCTTACAGCCAGATTTTCGATGCCAACAGCAGGTGTTTCTACGAGAAATGTGTGAAGTTATTAGAAGACATGCCCCTACCTCCACCACCGATTCCACTGTCAGTCATGCAGGAGATCAAAACTCTTGCGAGATTTTTGAAAAATACCAGGGATCGGCGGTTGTTACTCATGGAAAAAGTTCGAGCATCACTACAAACAGATGCAGTTCAATCACAAGTATTCACTTGTCCCTCTCAAATGCCAACAGCATCAACTTGCTCAGGCTCCCATGAAGTTAACAGTGGTCCATGCAAAAACGAAACTCTTGTAAAGCTATTAGATCTGGACAAGCTGAACGATTTCTGCGAGATAGTGGCTAAGAAATCAAAGTACCTGGCGAATAATACAAGTGACTCAGGCACCTCTTCTTCATCTGCAATTAACTGAGCCATATCCCTGCTCCTCTAAACACTAGCTGAAATATGCAGCTAGTAAAGGATAGAAAAATATGTGTAGATGTGGTTTGATAAAATTTGAAGAGGCAAAACAGACTGTATTGTGAATTTTCATTATTATTTTCACTCTTTTTGGGCGCCTTGCCAATGTATTGTAAGGAAGAATATTATTAGAGACTAAATTGGTTTGAAGCATCTATTGATATGTATTGTTGAGTAATATATTTTTTGGTTAGTTGAATGATGAATCAATAGGGTTATGGTTTTGGTTTTTTTTTCCCCTCTATTTGTGCTATATTTTTACTAAATCATGCCTAGCATGGTTATAAGTGATTTAGGGAAATCTTACATCTTGAAAATGGTAGATTATTTTTCAATTGGGTTAGTTCTAATGCTTTTCAAACCTCTTTATGTGCTTGTCTACTAGTCAATTTTTAAAATGTAAAATTTGAAAAATATCCTTCTAATTAACCAATGATACTTAAAGTTAATATATATTAGATTAATAAATAAAATTAAAGAAACAATAGGTTTAATAAATTTAATAAGTAATATAATTTAGTTAATTTAATTTAGAGTTTTGATTGAATTTAAAATTTTGGATGTTAAAAGAGTGTGTATTTTGTTGATGTTTTTAATGTGCATGTAAAGATATATGAGAAAGCATGATAAAGTAAAAATAAAATAAAATTAAAATTAGAAGAAAAATAACTAGATTTATTATCTAAATTCAACCCATAAAATACACATAAACATGAAAAGTATTGTTAATTTAATATCCCCCCTTGATTTTGTGTGTTCCAACAAGGGGTTTACGTGTGTGTGTGTGTGTGTGTGTGTGTGTGTGTGTGCATGTGTGAGAGAGAAAGAGGCCTTAGATTTTGTCTCTACAAGTTTAGCAATTAAGTACATATATCTTATAGGAATAAAGAATAATCCTGCTCCTAAAAGAGAAGAATGGATATAGATATAACATAAAACTTAATATATATACATCAATTAGTAAGAGATAGAGGTAAAAGGGTTCAAATAATGGATTCCTCAAAATTAAGTGGGTCTATCTCAATACTTTCAAACATGTATTACTAAAATCTATTTGCCTCTTGGAGCAATCCATTGTTGGAAATATGAATGAACAATAACCCAAATGAAGTTGCAGTCTTCAAAGGATCAAACCATGAAAGACACCATCCACAAGAAAGTGTTGCAACATGAGCAAGAAGACAATTTGATCAAATGATGTTCTATAATGAGTTGATCTAGAATTCATGAGATATGAGATGATTTATAATGAACAATCACCTTGTTTATATAGGCAAGGTGAGAGGAGGTTGGATAACCACCTTGGATGCAAACATTAAATACCTAATGCATAATTTTAAATGCATGAGTGAAATATTAAATTCCTAGATAACTATAAGCTAATTAATGAGACATGACCCTATTAATACTAGCTTCTAGAATGCCACCTAGGAAACTAACTCCTAAGGAAACTTATTAATGATGTGAATAGGTCCTCACTAGGAACTAGTTAAAAAATAACCCCATTCACACTAACATCCATGTCATCGTGAGGTGTGCTTATAATATGGTTAAAATTGTGATGTAGATATGTCAAATGTATTGTATAATTTTTAAAAAGTCAACTTAGATGATATTTCATGTATTTTCCCTTTTCCCACATTCTTATGTTTTTATAACCTCATGTGTAACCTCAACATATGTTACACTCAAAACCTATATATTCATCATCACTAACACATGAGGAGAACCCTCATCATACAATTTCATATGATTAAACTCACTAAGTGAAGTATATGTATGATCATAAATATTCTCTTGATTTGTAATCCTTTGTTTATAAAATATTAATTTTTAATTTCCAATTAGTGCTTCTATCCATAAAATTTTCATGTACACACACACAGAGATATATAACCTTGTGTGTTGCAAGTCTATATATCTATTATATTAATAATATTCAAGGAGATAAGTTTTTGACCTAAAATTAGTTATAATATGAAATGTGAAGGCTCCTCTAATTTTGTGAACTCTTTAAATATCTATAGTTTAACATGTACATGATTATCCTCACTATGATCACCATTATATGCATCCTCATTAAGTACTCCCATTTTCTAAAAAAAATAATGATGTTACTTTCTATATATAAAGAAATGTGCAACTTACATAATGATATAAAAAGAGTAGTTTCCAATATAGTATGCTCACATTTGTATATCAAAACACATATATCTAAAAGTGAAATGTAAATTTTTAAAAAATACTTGTTATTTGATAAACATAAAAAAAAATTGATAAATAAAATTTGAATGCCATCATTTGATTATGTGAAACTCATTAACTATCATATTTCAAAATATCAACATATAATACTTAAATTGTTCATGTTATTCTTTCTTGCATTGTAAGACGTCTTAATATTAAAAGAATTGATATAAATATGAGGAGTAAAACTATGTAAATACATGACCTCAACCTTGTTGGAAACAATCTAGCAAGTAACTTATCCCCATTAAAATAATGTTTGGAAGGACCTTATAGTAAGTAATGTATCAAATCCTAGCATCATACTTTGTAAATTAAGGAACTACAAATCTATTTCATGAATGATAAGTTAAACAAAATATTTAATATCTCACCACCATAATTCTTAAATTTTTATATTATTGCTCAAAATTGAAAGGATGGGTAAAAATCATCTAATTTTCACACTAGCCCTATGAGAGAAACAATGCGTGTGTATATGAATATAAAAAATTGAAAATAATAAGAAAAATATAACATAAGATATACCCTAGGAAAATAATCACAACACCTAGACTATAATACACTCTAAGAGAATCAAGAATTCAATAGAGATATTCAATTGGTGCGTAGAAAAAATCTAGTGTCATAACTCCTTGTAAACCTACAATTGTCTAAATAATCCATCTCAAGAATACAATATATAGACCATGGAAAAACTAAGAAAAAATAATTATTTTCCAAAAACATCGAACAAACAAAGGGACCTAATTTGGGTGTACAACAACTAACCTCCTCAAATTTTAATGTATTTCATGATGAGTCCACCTTGAATATGAATATTAACTCCTAAGATTAGATATTCCACTCAACAAACTTGAGAGTTCCACTTCGGCCTATTCAAATCTCTTAAAGGATTCTCTTGCACATACTATCATTAATAATAAAATTTCTTTCCCATGAACTTTTCCAAGTCTATTTTGTAACCTCCTCTACATGCTCTTACACATCATAGATTCTCTTATATGTCTTAAAATATCATTGATTCTAGATTAAATTTCTTACAATGGTATGGATTCTCTTACATGTGTCAAGACATAAATTTTAAGTGATGTAGTGTGTTATCTAAGGAATCTCAAAATTCCTCCAAGCTATCATCCATTTATGTTTATACCTATATTTACAACACATGATAAAAATTATATAAATAAATTTCCTAGACTTGAAATGTGTACAAAAGTTAATCCTAATATTCTTCGACTTGTTTATACATTATAAAAATGAAAAAGGGACTCCAAATAATTAAAATAATTATTGTAGATCATGATAGAATTTAGGAATGAGATGAATCAATGATAGCAACCACGAAACCACCTAATTCAAGGTAATAAAGACCCTAATCCAAAAATGAAGCACAAATGGCAATAGAAATCCAAATAATATAGCAATACAACCTCAATCTTTGTGCCATAATTGAATCACCTCAATTTCTCTTCTCCATTTTGCTTTGTTTGTTCAAATTTGTAGTATGTGGTGTATTTGATAAGCTTGATGTTGATGTAATATAGATAGATCTCAAGATAGAAAAACTTAAAAGACTATGGTTAAGGTTGGAATGAAGGTGATGGCTTGCTTTTATAGAAATCCCAATTCAAATGAAAGGTGAGGATTGAGAGATGATGTATGATGATCAATGGATGAGATTAATTGAGAAGAAAAGAGATAAGGATGGGTTGATGGACCAAAACTCAAGAAGTTAGTTGAGATTTAGGGTATAGCTAAGAAGAAATAAATTAAATAATAATAGCAATTATTTAATTTAAAAGAGGGGAAATGAATAATTAAATAATTTAAAATAATTATTTAATTATAAAAGAAAGGTGGAGTGAGAAATATTAAATAATTAAAAAAATAATTATTTAATAAAAGATGGAGGGAAATGATAAATAATTAAATAATTGAAAATAATTATTTAATTATAGAGGAAAATGGGAGTGAATAATTAAATAAATAAGCATGCATTAAATTATAGAGGGAAAAAGGATCATTAGTGATGCAATTTAAATAAAATTGATATTTATTCAAATTAATCAAGAGAGGAATAAGGATAAATTGAATTAATTAAAAATATGACCTTAGGAATAATTAAATAATTAAAATTATTTAATTATGCAAGAAAGAAGGTGAATTAGTGATAAAATGTTTCTTGTAGGCTTGGGATATTTTTTAGTGTCTACATTTTGCCCCTCTTTGATACAATGCAATTTTGAGCATTGTGTCAAAGAATAGTTAGAAAAAATCAGCTCAGGACATGCCCAGTGTGCACCAGCAAATGTTGGGTAGGATGATGCCCCCTTAGGAAAATTGATAAATTTTTGGAAATAATTTCCAAAAAAATTGGAAAATTTACTGATAAGCTAATTTGATAGGTGCAAATGCATTGGACATTAAAAATTAAGCTCAAAATTTGATCTAAGGATTGATATTTGGGTCCAAAGGTAAATTTTGATGTGGCCAGTTATGAAGCTAGGTTCCCTATTAGGTCAAATTAGGTTATAAAAAATACCTAGGGGGGGAGCTCTGGTTTGTGAATGTAGGTGAGACTTGCATCTATATATACGTGAGAGAGCTGACTGATGAGTCCAATTTATGGCTTAATTTTGATAGAGTTTATTATCCATTTGTTGTTGTTGTCATAGACTCTAATACTTGGATGTTGACATTTTTATGTTATTTCCTCAAAACCATAGACATTGGGCATAAGTTTATCTCTGTAAATTTTAAATGACATTAACCTGTTATGTGAACTATCTATGTTAATTTTACACGTGGATTAATGAATGTTACTTTAAGATAGTTATAGATATGCAATTGTTGTGCGTGCTAATGTTTTTATGCAGATATAATTAGAGCCTACAAAATTGAGGAAGATTTTTCCATCTAGTCATTCACCATAAAGGTTAACAAGATGATCATTCAAAGGTCAATGGAGGGAAGACTCTCAACAAAGGGAAATTCCTAGTTCAAATCAAAGAATTGTAACTGCCTTGTAAATGGTCATAATATTTTGTTGAGCGAATATAGGAGTTATTGTTGTGCTAGATCTGCATTAAGGAAAACTGGCTTGACTAGATTCCACACATGCATAACCTCCTTTCCACTTTCTATGCTTTCCATAAGTGGTGTCCTCCTAATCTATTGGAGTTGACCGCCTTGCTAGGTAGGTATGTGTAGGATCATGATGGGCCAAAAAGTGGCAATATGACAAGTATGTGGCTGACGACTATTTTTTTACCCAAAATTGATGGAACGAAAAGGGTTTTTAAAGGAGATTCTTAGCTTTCCACCAATATAAATTATGCTTTACTTTGAATTAAATAAGTAATTATTATTCATTTTCTATTCAAATTATGACTAAAGTCCCGATTGATAGGCTAAATTGAAAAACATCTATAGCTTTCAAATGGTATCACATTTTGAATCCAAAACATGTGTCACATTGTATGCTTTGCATACTATAGGATTGAAAAAGAAAATGAATTTCATGAAGTTTTGACCAAGTTAAGGTGTCAGACATGAGTTTTATAGTTTTGAAAAAGTTGTAATAAAAATTCAAAATTAATTATTTACTTGGAAAAAATTACAAAAATATGTATCACATCGGGCATGAGTCCTCTACATATATCTAAAATATTATAAAAATATTATCATTTTATTGTGGTTAGTGGTTGAGCCAGGACACATACTTCTTATTTTTCCGAATTTAAGTACCACTACATTGAAATTTCAAATTTCACAAATAGATTTTTTTTTAAAATACCTAGTAGTTTAGAGACTACATTCAATTTTCTATAGATTCTATTCTTGCACATTTTTGAAATAATATACATAACTTATTCAATTTTTTATGCCAAGTTGCCTAACTTTGATTTTTCTGAATTTGTTGCCACTTAAGGGCCTATTTTTTCCATGATGATCCTGCACATACCCAGGTAGTTAGTTAGTAGTTTTTTTCCTTCTATAAATAAGACTCAGATGATCCTTCTTAGAAGGTTGATTGATCTGATGTTGTACTCACATTCTTAGTTTTTCAGTAATATAGTTACATTGCTCTATTGTAATCGTGTTTTCCAATGAATAAAATGAAGTTATAAGTTTGTTACATATGAGTTTGTCATAAGAGATACTCATCGAAGGGGGCCCACTTGGTGAGCATTCCATCCTTTAGCTTAGTTATTACTTTTATGTTCAACAATAGTTATGAGTCTGGCAACTGTCTATTCCTGCAGCTAAAGTAGACAGAGTAATTTCATGTCTGTTTGCCCAGATTTTCACTTTTGTCATGCACTTCAGCTTAGTATAGTTGTTGGTTGATGTTCAGTACTTATTTTATTTCTTTCTAAAGTAATTTACTTTCAACATTATGTCTTTCTTAAGCTTTAGGATGAATATGGATACTATGGATTCCTAGTGCATATATCATGTTGACCCATTTCAAGTCTACGTCCCTAGGTTGAAAATTAAATGAACCTTCATAATGATTGAGATAGCTATTTAGATTAGATGTCCAATATTTGAATCACAACTTTAAGGGTTTAGTTGTTAAGTCATTGTAGGAGGCCAACATTTTTGGTGTCATTGTCAGGGATGGTATCAAACTAAGAAGTTCTTTGGAGTGATAGTTTCTTTCTTGCTGTAGTATTTCTGAAAGTTTGTTCTTAGTATACCCCTCATCTAGGAAGTAATGACCCCCCTATTCTTTGTGTGAGTTGGCTGATGTTGAGTTAGTACCACATGCATAGAGGAAGGAGAAGAGATGCTTATGGGAGATTCTTTCCTAATGATCCTGATCCATTTTAGATAGAAGAGCTTCCAAATCTATCAGGAGATAAAGAAGAAGAAGAGCCACACCCTTTTGCTGATGCATTTCCCAATTTGACTAGTTCTGAAAAATTCCTCTAAAGATCAAAATTTGATTGAGAACCCATTTTCTTTGGAACTCTATTAGGAAGGTATGGGTGATGCAAATAGAAATAGACCTAACTAGCCAAATTTTTCATTCCCCATTGCTCATTATAATGATGTTGAAAACCTCAAAAATATCCCTGCTTCAGTCCTTCTAAGTTCTATGGACTTGTCACAAAAGACCCTGATACTTTCTTGTTTGAGTTTGATATCCTCTCCAGAAGCTATGACTATACCACTGATGCTCATAGGCTTAAGTTGTTTCCTACCACCTTGAAAGAGGTTGCATTAAGATGGTTTATGAGCCTAGGAAAAAATATTGTGGAGACTTGGGATGACATGGAGACAAATTTCCTTAAGAATTACAAGGAATATTGTAGGGGCAGTGACATGAGAGGAGATGACATCTTTAGGGTGTAGCAAAAGGAAGATGAGAGTTTGAAGGATTACATTTATGGTTTATGTTTTTCCTACAAAAATATCCATATCATACACTCAATGAAGAGTCCCAAAAGTTTCTCTTCTTGAGAGAGATTAATGAGATCCACATTGAGGCTTTAGACCTGATGGGAGGAGGAGATATCACCCAAGCTCCTTGGGAAGTTATTAAGAAGCTATGTCAGAACTATTCTAGGGTAGCTTCAAAGAAAGGGAGAGCTTACCAATCCTCTATGGGTAAGTCATCTACCAGTTGAGTTTCAATGATGGAGATTAATCACTTGTTGGAAGACTTCAAGCAAGACACCATAAACAATATGGCTACTCAGTTGAATACACTTCAAGCTAAAAAGAAACATGAGGAAGCAGAGGAAATGTTGGCAGAATATTGCCCTCATTGCAGGCAAAAGAAGAAGGACTGCAGATGTAAGATGGTAGCTAACATTGATAGTAAGCAGATCCCACCTAATTTCAAGCCAATCTAGGGTGAAGATGATCAAGTCTACTACATTGCACAAAGGAAGCCATGGGTTCCAAGACAAGGTATTCCACTAGATTCATTATTTTTTTTTGGGCCATGATATTTTAATTCTTATTCATCTGGTAACCAATGGCAACCCCCATATCCATCCAATTATGGAGGATATCCACCACATCATTGGAATAACCCTCCATATACCTGGCCCAATCACCAAAACTACCCACCCTAGTGGCAACAACCTTAGGGGAATTAGCAGCAGTTTTAGGGAAATTGGTAGCCACCTCCAGAAAACTAGCAACAAACATCCCAATGGAGGGGAGGACAACAATGGCCAAACCAAACAACCAGTTACATGCAACCATATTCTCAGCCTCAACAACCTTCTATAATTCCTCCTCCTACTAGCTCAAGTTCAAACACACCTAGACCTACTCAGCTACTAGCTCAGCCCACACTTAACCCAAATAACAAACCATAGCAGCAACCAGTCTATTATGCTGATTCAAATCAATTTCCTGCATATGTTGTGAGTGTAAGTGATATCTACTTGCATTCAGGAACTAATTTTATAGATCCTTCCACACATATCATCACTGAGCTTCTTATGGAAGAAGAGGAGCTTCTGAATGTCCCCATTCAGCCAAGTGTACCTAAAAATCCTAAACCAGTCCCAGTTCAACAAACTGAACAAAAACCACTATTTCCTCAGAGGTTGGAAATTGTTAAACAAAAGGAAGAGGAGGAAACAACCTTTGACATTCTAGATTAGTTGAAGCATATATGTGTCAAGATGCCTCTATTTCAGGCCATAAAAGATGTTCCCATATATGGAAAAGCAATGAAGGAAGCATGCCTTAAGAAGCCAAGCAGGAAAAAGAAAAACCCCACTACGGTTCATGTGGTGGGACAGCTAGCTGACACGATGCCTGGGAAAGTGAATGTTCCCAAATACAATGACCCAGGTAGTCTTGTGGTAGGAGTTGTTATAAATAGGATCCAAATAAAGAATGCTTTGATTGATTTGGGAGCAACAATAAATGTGATGACTAAGAATATCCTGCAGCAGCTAAATGTTGCAAGCATGAGACCTACTCCTACTGTCCTATAGCTTGCTACCAATTCCACTATTAAACATGATGGTATAGTAGAGGATCTTGTGGTAACTCTAAACTCTTGGGAGTACCCAGTAGATTTCATGATTCTTTCTCCTAAAGCTACACTAGGTAGGTATCCCATTATTCTTGGAAGGCCATGGTCAATAGCATATGCCTATATTGGATGTTAGTCAGGAGACATGACCATTTCTGATGGGAAGAGCACCAAAAATCTTGTTCTCTACCCTCCTACTCAGCCATCACATGATATGGATAACCCCATATGGCCACATGTTGGTGAAGAGGTCGAGGAAGTTAATTCTATGGCACAACTTATGATGTTAGGAAGAAGTTCTTTCATGCAGCTTCATGAAGAAGATGAATTATTTTCTAACATAATTTAGAACCATTGTGAGGTGCAGAAAGCATCATCCTCTCATGCATCTAGTTCTGTTAGTCCAGTGAAGACCCTTCTGCCTGCTCTTACTGCAACTAAACCTCCTACAACAACTGATATGTTTCATACATTTCTGCCACATGAACTCAAGGTACCAAGCATTAGTGAAACAACTATGATAGAGTTAACCATACAAGTGCAAGTGTTAGAAGGAAAATACTTGAATATTAACAACAAATTGAGTCAAGAGTAGCAACCAGCTTTGACAAACCTATTGAGGACCCACCAGCATGCATTTGCATGGGACTACCATGATATGGAGGGGTTGGACCCCAAGCTCTGCACTCATAGGATATACATCAGAGATGATTGCACACTAGGGAGGAAACCACAAAGAATAATTAACCCTGCATTGAGGGAAATTGTAAAAGGGGAACTACATAAATTGCTAGATGTGAGATTTATCTACCCCATTTCAGATAGCCAGTGGGTGTCCCCATTGGTGATTGTTCCCAAGAAGGGAGGAAAATCAAGAGTTTTTGTCGACTACAGGGAGCTCAACTCTTCCAATAAAAATGATCATTTTCCCCTTCCTTTCATAGATCATGTACTCGATTCCCTTGCAGGCAAGTAGTATTTCTCTTTTATAGATGGATTCAATGGCTATAACCAGATACAAATTGCATCTGAGGATCAAGAGAAGACCACCTTTACCTGTCCATGGGGGACTTATTCCTACTCAATACTTCCATTTGGCTTATGCAATGCACTTGCAACTTTTTAGAGGGAAGTCATTAGCATATTTTTAGATATCTCACATGATTGCATGAAGAGTTATATGGATGATTTTACTACCTATGGTGCAAAATTTTAATGAAGTACTAGAAAATCTCAGGAGAGTTAGATTATAGAGATGTGAAGACCATAATCTATCTTTAAATAGTGAGAAATGCTTCATGATGATGCATGAAGATGTAGTCCTTGGCCACTACATCTCTCACAAAGGAATTCAAGTAAATCATGCCAAGATTGAGGTGATCACCAATCTACCTATACCTACAAAGCAAAAATATGTCAAAAGTTTCTTGGGACGTGTAGGCTACTATAGGCATTTTATGAAGGATTTTAGTGAAATGGTAGTACCATTGTACAATCTCCTAACTAAAGATGTTGAGTTTCAATAGACAGAGGACTGTGACAAGGCATTGTCTGATTTGAAAGAAACTTTAATGCATGCTCCTGTACTCAAAGGTCCCAATTGGGAGCTTACCTTCCATATTCATACAAATGCATCAGAGTGGATGTTATTGGAGCAATCTTGGGACAGAAAGAAGGAGCAGTTGAGAATGATATTTATTGTCAGCAAGAACTTGCAAGGAGCTGAATTCAATTATATAGTGACAGAAAAAGAAATGTTGGCAGTGATCTATGCCCTTAACAAATTCAGGCACTACATAACAGGCTATCAGATCTTTGTGCACACAGACCATACAGTAATTAGGTACCTCATGAATAAGCCACTGATTTTGGGTAGGCTAGTAAGATGGTTGTTGCTGATGCAGGAGTTTGACATAACCATTGTTGATAAATCGGGGAAGGAAAATGTTGTAGCGGAATTTCTCTCAAGGATGACTACATCAGAGAACAATCAAGCCATTGATGACTCTTTCCCTGATGAACATTTTTTTCCATCAATGTGCATACACCCTAGTATGCTAACATAGCTAATTATCTGGCCACAAGGAGAGTTCCTCCTAATTTGTCTCCAAAAGAGTGAAGGGTGCTCATTGAGAAAACCTTTCTTTTCTCATGGATTGTAGGATGTTTGCTTTAAATTGTACCAAACCATTTCATGAGGAGATGTGTGAGGGAAGATGAGACATATGATATATTGCATGCATGTCACAATGAACCCTATGGAGGGAATTTTGTAGCCAATAGGACAACAATCAAGATTCTAAGCATAGGATATTATTGGCCCACACTCCACAAGGATGCAGGGAAATATACAAGGAAGTATGAGAGATGCTAGAGGATGGGTTAGCCAACCAAATCTGATTAGATGCCACTTTACCCCTAGGTAGTAATCACTCCATTTGATAAATGGGGATTGGATTGTGTAGAACCCATTGATCCTCCATAACATGGTAATCCTATATCTTGGTTTGCATTGATCATGTGACCAAGTGGGTTGAAGTTAAAGAAATGAAGCATGCAAGAGATAATAAGGTTGTAAAAAAAATTTATGAGGAAATTTTCACTCGTTATGGAGTTCCAAGGGAGATAGTGATTGATCAAGGGGCTCAATTCACATCAACCCTTGTTACAACACTAGTTAATGAATATAATGTGAGGCACAGTAAGTCTATAACTTATCACCCTCAGGACAATGGCCAAGTTGAGGTGACCAATAGGGAAATTGAAGCCATTCTAACCAAAAAAATGGCCATCCATAGGAAGAATTGGGCAAGCAAGCTACCAAAAGTTGTTTGGGCCTATAGGACCACCTGGAAAACAACCACAGGCTTCACTCCTCTTGAATTATTGTATGGGAAGACAACTATGAGGCCCATTGAATTTGAGCATAAGACTCTTAGGACTACAGTAGACTTAGGGATGGATATCTCTGAGGCACAAAAGGGAAAAATTATGCAGTTGAATAATTTGGATGAAATGAGGAAGACAACCTTGCATCACACTGAGGTAGTGTAGAATCAAAGGATCAAATGGCATGATAAATACATAAAGGACAAGAAGTTTTAGTCTAGTGATTGGGAACTCCTTTATGACTCAAGGTATCAAGATAATGCAAGAAAATTACAAACTAGATGGTTGGGACCGTACAAAGTTGCATAAGTATTTCCCAACAGAGTTGTACAACTCACCACCATTGACCCTATTAGATTCAAACTTCTGGTCAATGGTCACTACTTAAGCTTGTATCACAAGTTAGCGTCAAAGGAAGAGTTCATGCAATAGTTTAACCAACACCCAACCTATAAACTTCCTACAGCCAAAGGAAGCAGACCTTGTGTCCCTCCTTCTAACTAATCTAATTACACATTCAATCACTTCATAATAAAGACCTCCACTTTTTCATTAATCCACCCATCCACCCATCCATCTCCACCTTTCTCTCTCTTCCAACACTCTACCATAACTTCACTTCATTCCATCTGCACTTTCATTAATTGGTGAACTAACTTCTTAAAAGGTGACTGATACTTTCTCAATATTCTTTGCAATAGATCTTCCAAGAATTTAGGTATGTGCACATCAATTTATTACAACTTAATTATATTTTAGTACATTTATTTAATTACTGTATGTATCTATGGGTAAATTTTTAGGTTACCTTAGATGTTAGCAAATCAATAAAGACTATAAACCCAAAGAACTATGAAGTACAAAGGAAATTAAAAGTAAGAACGATTATACCTGTCGTTCATCGAATCTTCCATGATTACCTCCATAGCACCTTCTAACTCGCTGCAAATGTGTTGCCCTCATATTGAACATGTGAGCAATTGGATGACAAAGACTAAGTCCTACACAAGATTTGAAGGATTTAAATATAAAACTATACCTATGCCTATGATAATATGAATCAAATATGCAAAATAACTCTAATATTAATGTGTCAGAACAATGAAGTTCCTCTATGTAATCTCAAAATGTGAGAAAAATATCATTTTATAGAAAATGCAATTTTGAATGGATGGATGAGATCGACTTTTGACAAAAGCCTAAAATCAGAGGATGGGATTTAATGTGACAATCCCTAATCAGGGTTAGGAAAAAATCCTTAAACGAGCGATCGAGATGTCATCTAAGAGAATCGAATTGGCGGTGGAGAATAAATGAGATAATTAATTAGAAAATAAGGATTTTCAAAAATCAATAAGATAAAGATTGCCTGATTTGTGAGATTCGAAAAAATCAAGAAGATAAGAGTTGAACTGAAGATCATATTTGAAAAATCAATAATTTGCTCAATTACTTGATTTTTTGAGGAAAGTTACCATTTCGAATTAAATTAATTCAAAATATGGATTTTGTAAGATAATAAATAATCGATTTTTAGATTATTTACTAAAATGAACTGTCAATTAAGAATGTGATATCATTTTAAATAATTTCATTTATTTAAAATGAGGGAAATATTAATTTTGACAATTAAATAATTAAAGATAATTATTTAATTTAGAAGATATGATTAATAATTAAATAAATTAATAAACTCATTTAATCATGAGAATTAGTGACATATTAAATAAATAAATGAAAATTCATTTATTTAATATGTCAGGAAGAAATAAATGAAGAAATGTAATTAAATAAATTAAGAAATTTATTTAATTTATGGAAGACTTAGACAATTAATGGCGTATTTAATAAATAAATAAAATTTATTCATTCAATAATCATGAAGAATGAAAGGACATGAATTAATTAAATAATTTTGAATTATTTAATCAATAGTTGAATGTGGACCAAGGACATAATTAAATGTCGTGATTATGCTAGGATGAAAGTGGTAAAATAGAGCTTGCAGACATAGGTCATTTTTAAGTGTCTACATTTTGCTCCTCTTTGTCATAATGTAGCATGTTGCATTGTGACAAAGAAAATAAGTCAAAGCCATTCCCTAGTGAAGGTATAGAGTATCAATGCCCCCTCGGGAAATTTTTCAAATTTTGGGTTGGCACAGAAAAATTTGGAAAGGGTCCCGATAAGTCAATTTAATGACTAGAAAAATAATGGCGCAGACGGTTTCAGATTCTAACATGTTTATGGCATGTTGGAAATATGTGCCTCAATCTCACAAGATGAAACCTCTGGAAGAGAAAAGTTGGTATGACCTTCATTGTGTCTGGCTAACTAGCAACTTGGAAACCTTATGAAATATTCAGGTCGCCGAGACCTTGCTTCTGTCTTGTCGACTGGTGTTGTCACTGTGACTTGTGGCATTCATTGTAACCTTCTACCGAGGGGAGATCTCTGGCCGACAGGCCACTCTTATCGTATATTGGGGAGACTCTGGGCGAGAAGCGGTGTCGGGGAGAGTCTTGGACGTTCGGTATGTCTCATACCAACAAGATAAGTCTTGTCGATAGTTATACACATGTGGTCATCAGAGTAACTCATGTGTTTCAGGATGAAGTCTTATCGATATGGAAAGTCTCCTCTATAGCGTTACACTCGGGGGCATCAAGGAGAGACTTGAACACTCGGTGAGAACTCTTGGCAATGGGTGTTTGTCTCGCCGATGTTATAGTTTGTTATCAGTATGACTCCTACCTACTGGTGGTCTCGGGGTAACTTGGTGACTTCGGTAAGAACTCTCAGTGATAGTGATATGTCTCGCTGACAGTTGAACATCAGTGTAATCTCTTGGTGATAGTGATAAGTCTTGCCGATTGTTAGTCATTTAAGAATGACTTGAAGGCTCAGTATGATCTCTTGGTGAAGGATGATGGTCTTGCCGAATAGCGATACAAATGATGATCATCAGTATGAGGTCTTGGCGACAAGGCGAAGTCTGAGCATAGCTTTCTAAACTCAGTGGAACCTCTTGCCGATAGTGATGACTCTTGGTGACATCAAATGGTTAAGTCTTGTGGCATCGGGGAGACACGGTTAGTGTCTCACCAACATGCAAATACTCTTTTGAACACCTTTGACCAATTGACTATCCTACATGGTTTCTCCTCAACCAATTAGGGAGCAGAATGGGAACCACTAGTAGTTGGATTGTTGTGTCCATTACTGAGAGGAAGTTTGATAGACAGGGGCATCATGGATATACTCAGAGATTGCAGATGATGTTCGGTTCAATGGTTGGGTGAATAGTTCGAAAGGTGATCAGTGTGAATTCTATTCTAAGTGTATTGTAACTTGAATATTTTGTACAAGGTTGATCATGGTGAATGCTGCTGTAAATCAACATCAGAAAGATAAGTCTAATCTTCGTATGTAATTCTTAATTACTGTAATACAAAGTGAATTCTTTTGGTGTGGTGGGTTTTTCTCCCATAAGGGTTTTCCCACGTAAATCTGGTGTTCATCTATGTATGTTATACTCTGTTTCTGTTATTGCTTTCAAGTGTATCTTAATTGGACTATAATTATAAAATTTAAAAGTATCTTTGCATTCTTCCCTGAGGTTTTTGACGTTAGGAGAGTTGCTTCTGCACTTAGCTTTCCTTTCAAGTGGTATCAGAGCCTGGCCAGTTGTGTTATCCTTGTGGGTACGTTGGGTTTTTTGTGTCAATTTCTGTTTGGTGGGAGTCTTGTAGAAGTTTGGTAATTTGAATTATAGGTTAATATGGCAAGAGCATCAGGAAAGATTGAAATAGAGAAATTCAATGGCAGCAATTTTGAGTTGTGGAAACTTAAAATGGAAGATTTGTTGGTTGATCGTGATCTTTGGATTGTTGTGTTTGGAACGAAACCTATAGGCATGAAGCAAGAAGATTGGGACTTTGTAGATAGAAATTCTAAGGGGATGATAAGGCTTTGTTTGGTAGAATCCATTCTTCTGAATGTGCATGAAGAGAAGACTGCATCTTCCTTGTGGAAGAGACTGGCATCTATTTATCAGGGGAAGTCCTTGGTGAATAAATTGTTCCTAAGGAAGAAGTTGTACATTTTGAGAATGTAGGAAGGAGGGTCTGTAGCTGATCATTTAAACACATTCAACATGTTGATTGCACAGTTAACATATGTTGGTGTGAAGATTGATGAAGAGGATCGTTGTATGCTTTTATTGTTTTCTTTGCCAAATTCATGGGATCACTTAGTGATGGCTATTGGGAGTACAACATCTAATTTCAAGATGGAATATTTTGTTGCTTCTTTGTTATTAGAAGAGATGAGAAGAAGATCTTTTGAGATGGTGAAGGAGGCTCTTGCTGTTAGAAGTAGATCGAAAGATAAAGGCAAGAAGAAGGACAAGAAGTCCAAATCAAAATCAGAGGGGAGATCAAAGTCTCCTGGTAAGAAGTCCAAGGTGAAGTACTGGAATTGTGGGCAACCTGGTCATGTCTGAAAGGATTGTAAAGAGGAGAAGAAGAAGAAGAAGTATTCTTCTGACAATGATTATTCTCAAAGTGATGCAGACACCTTCATTACAGCCTTGGCTACGCAAGCATCAGATGATGTCTGGCTGATTGATTCTGGAGCATCTTTCCACATGACATCTCATAGAGACTAGTTCACGAAGTATGAAAAATACGATAGTGGAAAGGTGTATTTAGCAAGTGATTCATCATTGGAAATAGTTGGCTATGGAAGAGTCAGAATTCAATTCCCTGATGGAAGAGTGAAGGGAATTAATGATGTTATGCATATACCAGGTCTAGCTCAAAACTTACTTTATGTTAGTATGTTGAATGATATTGGAGTTCAAGTCACATTCTCTGGAAATGGCTGCAAGATGAGTAGAGGCTCTATGGTGCTAGCAAGAGGTGCTCGTGTTGGTACCTTGTATAAGCTTGATGCACATGTTGTGCAAAGCAATAGTGTCTTTGCCAAGTCATAGAAAGCTACTCATGGAGGAAAAGAGGAAGAAATTCTTGATAGTGTAAACTCTATGGAAGTTAAACTTCCAGCAGAAAAGACTATGCTCTGGCATCATAGGCTAGGCCACATTGGTGAAAAAGGTTTAAAAACCTTGAAAAATAAAAACCTGGTTGAGGGGCTTGAAGATTGTAACCTCGAATTTGAATTATGTGAACATTGTATATATGGAAAACAACACCGTGTTTCTTTTTATTCCAATCCTCACAAATCTTCTGGTTTGCTTGATTATATTCATTCTGATATTTTTGGTCTAGTGAATTTTCATTCTTTGTCTAAGTCACGGTACTATGTATCATTTATTGATGATTATTCAAGAATAGCATTTGTCTATTTTTTGAAAAGTAAATCAGAAGTGTTCAGTTGGTTTAAGGAATTTAAGAACCCCGTAGAAAATCATAATAGAAGAAAAATAAAATGTTTAAGGACAGATAATGGTGGTGAATTTTGTTCTGATGATTTCGAGAGGTACTGTAAAGATCATGGAATTAAAAGACATAAAACTACACCTTACACTCCGCAGCAAAATAGAGTTGTAGAAAGGTTCAACAAGAAAGTGATGGAGAGAGCACGAAGTATGCTAAGTAGTGTTGGCTTGGAGGAGAAATTTTGGGTTGAGGCAGTTGCTACAACATGTTACTTGATAAACCATTCTTTGAATTCCTCTCTTGTTGAGAAAACACCTTTGGAAGTGTGGTCTGGTAAGAAGCCCTCTCTAAGACATATTCATGTTTCTGGTTGTGAGGCATATGCTCATGTGCCGTATGAGAAAAGATCTAAATTGGAGAACAATGTTGTCAAATGTATTTTTATTGGCTATAGTGCTGGCATAAAAGGATACAAGCTTTGGAATCCTCATATGGAGAAGGTTATGTACAACAAAAGTGTTATATTTCATGAGTTGAAGCCTTCTACCTTGGATCTGTAGTCAGAGACAAAATCATAAAACAAAAAGGATGTAGTTGAAGTTTCTCTGACACCAGATAAAGAGGAATTCAAAATTCAAAATGTACCTGAAACTAAGGAGAGCTCAAGTAGTTCTAAAATTTCTAAAGAAGAAGAAGAACCTCAGCCTCAGCAAGTGAGGAGGTCAACTCATGAAAGAAAGAAACCTGATAGGTGGGTCTGTGCAGGATCATCATGGAAAAAACAGGCCCTTAAGTGGCCAAAAAATTCAAAAAATTAGTGTTAGGAAACTTGGCCATTAAAATTTGAATAAGTTATCTATATTATTTCAAAAATATGTAAGGAATAGAATCTGTATAAAATTGAATGTAGTTTCTAAACTACTAGGTTTATTTACAAATAAATAAAAATCTATTTGCTGAAAATTTGAAATTTCAATGCAATAATACTTAAATTTTAGGAAAAAAAGAAGTAGGTGTCTGTCTAACCACCCTAACCATAATAAAATGATAAAAATTTATAATATTTTATATATAGTAGAGGACTCATGTCCAAATGTGATGCATATTTTTTTGTAATTTTTCCAAGTAAATAATTAATTATGAATTTTTTATTACAACTTTTAAAAATATAAAAACTCATTATGTATGACCACCTTAACTTGATCAAAACTTCATTAAAATTTATTTTTTCTTTTTTTAATCCTATGGTATGTGAAGCATAGAATGTGACACATATTTTGGATTCAAAAAATGTGATGTCGTTTGAAAGTTATAGATGTTTTTCAACCAGCCTATCAATCGGGGCTTTAGTCGTAATTCTAATAGAAAATAAATAATAATTATTTATTAAATTAAAATTAAAGCATAATTTATATTGGTGGAAAGCTGATAATCTCCTCTAAAAACCCTTTTCATTTCATCAATTTTGGGTAAAAACAAAGTCGCCACATACCTTACAAATACCCATAATATTGCCACTTTTTAGCCCATCATGATCCTACACACATACCCAGTTATGGGTTTTCTTTGATAGATTCTACTTGTGCCTATGCTTTAATTTCTAGCACTGATGAGCCTAGGACTATGAAAGAGGCATTTAGAATGTCTGATTCAAACTCTTGGTTGGAAGCCATGAATGAAGAAATGGCATCATTAGAAAAGAATGATACTTGGAGTTTTGTGCCCTTGCCTGAAGGCAGAAAAGTTGTGGGCTACAAATGGGTATTCAAAAGAAAATTGGTCCGGATGGCAGTGTGGAAAAATATAAGGTGAGGTTGGTTGTGAAGGGTTATTCCCAGGTAGAGGGAATTGATTATGGGGAAATTTTTTATCCTGTAGCTAAGCTGACATCTATCAGATTTCTTTTGTCACTTGCAGCAGTGTATGACTTAGAGGTTAAATAGATGGATGTGAAGACAACATTTCTTCATGGTGATCTTGAAGAAGAGATTTATATGTCCTAGCCTGAGCACTTTGTAGAAAAAGGTAAAGAAATATTGGTTTGCAAGTTGAATAAATCTCTGTATGGGTTAAAGCAATCTCCTAGAATGTGGTACCAAAAGTTTGACACGTTTTTTTTGTCATTGGGATTTGTAAGATCAAAATCTGATCATTGTGTGTATTACAAAGCTGAAAGTGATCAAGTTCTTATTATTGCTCTCTATGTTGATGATATGTTGTTCATAGGCAATAGTAAGTTGATGATTTATAATCTTAAGTCTCAGTTGTTTACTAAGTTCGAAATGAAATATCTTGGTACAACAAGGTATATTCTGGGGATGGAGATAACCAGGGACAAGAATAGTAGAAAACTTTGGCTCAGTCAGAGTAAGTATATCAAGACTGTTCTAGAGATATTTTGCATGAATGATTGCAAGTAGCTAGTTGTTCCATTTTTACAGGGAACGAAGCTATCTGTTGAAGACTGTCCAAAATATCCTACTGAGATGGAGGACATGACTAGTATACCTTATGCTAGTGCGGTTGGCAGTCTTATGTATGCAATGGTTTGTACAAGGCCAGACATTGCCTAGGCAATGGGAGTACTTAGTCGGTTTATGGCTAATCCTGGAAGGACACATTGGGATGTGGTGAAAAGAGTATTTAGATATTTGAAGGGCACTTCAGAATGTGCTTTGTGTTACCATGGGAACTTGTTTGAATCACAGAGGACTCTCAGCATTCAAGGCTATGTGGAATTTGTTTGGGCAAGGGACATTGACAGTAGAAGATCCACCAATGGATATACTTTCATGTTGAATGGTGGTGTAGTGAGTTGGATGAGTAAGCGGCAGGCTGTAGTCGCTTTGTCCACTACAGAGGAAAAATACATGGCAGCTACACATGCTTGTAAAGAAGCAATTTGGTTAAAACATTTGTGTTATAACATTAGTTTTGATGTAGGGAAAATAACAATTTATTGTGACAGTCAGAGTGCTAACTGTTTGGCAAAGAATCCTACTTTCCATGCCAGGACGAAACATATAGATGTACAATATCACTTTGTACAAGATATGGTGGAGGATGGAAAGGTTTCGTTAGAAAAAGTGGATACTCTGGAGAATGTTGTAGATCCATTGATGAAGCCAGTGAGCACAGATAAGTTTAGGTGGTGTGCCAATTCGATGGGCCTTAGTGCCCATGAATTTCAGTAGTTTTGTTATGCTCTGGAGGTCTCTGTGTGATCTTCGTCAAGTGGGAGATTGTTGGAAATATGTACCTCAATCTCACAGGCTGAAACCTCTAGAAGAGAAAAGTCGGTATGACCTTCATTATGTCTGGCCGACTAGTAGCTGGGAGACCTTATGAAATATTCAGGTCACCGATATTTTTTCTTCTGTCTTGTCGATTGGTGTTGTCGCTGTGACTTGTGGCGTTCACTGTAACCTTTTGCTGAGGGGAGATCTCTAGCCGATAGGCCACTCTTATCGTATATTGGGGAGACTCTGGGTGACAAGCGGTGTCGGGGAGAGTTTTGGACATTCGGTATGTCTCATACCAACAAGAGAAGTCTTGTCGATAGTTATACACCTGTGGTCGTCAGAGTAACTCGTGTTTCGGGATGAAGTCTTATCGAAATGGAAAGTCTTGCCGATAGCATTACACTCGTGGGCATCAGGGAGAGACTTGAACACTCTGTGAGAACTCTTGGCGATGGGTGTTTGTCTCGCCGATGTTATAGTTTGTTATTGGTATGACTCTTGGCAACTGGTGGTCTCGAGATAACTTGGTGACTTCGGTAAGAACTCTCAGTGATAGTGATATGTCTCACCAATAGTTGAACATCGGTGTAACCTCCTGGCGATAGTGGTAAGTCTTGCCGACTATTGGTCATTTCAGAATGACTTGAAGGCTCGGTACGATCTCTTGGCGAAGGATGATGGTCTTGCCGAATAGCAATACAAATGATGATCATCGGTATGAGGTCTTGGCGACAAGGAAAAGTCTGAGTGATAGCTTTCTGAACTCAGTGGAACCTCTTGCCAATAGTGATGACTCTTGGCGACATCGAATGGTTAAGTCTTGTGGCAACGAGGAGACATAGTTAGTGTCTCACCAACTTGCGAATACTCTTTTGAATGCCTTTGACTGATTTACTGTCCTACGTGGTTTGTCCTCGACCAATCAGGGAGCAGAATGGGAGCCACTAGCAGTTGGACTATTGTGGCCGTTGCTAAGAGGAAGTTCGACAGATAGGAGTGTCATGGATATACTCGGAGATTGTAGATGATGTTCGGTTCGATGGTTGGGTGAATAGTTCGAAAGGTGATCAGTGTGAATTCTATTTTGAGTGTATTGTAACTTGAATATTTTGTACAAGGTTGATCATGGTGAATGCTACTGTAAATCGACATAAGAAAGATAAGTCTGATCTTTGTATGTAATTCTTAATTACTGTAATACAAAGTGACTTCTCTTAGTGTGGTGGGTTTTTCTCTCGTAAGGGTTTTCCCACATAAATCTGGTGTTCATCTATGTATGTTATATTCTTTGTTTCTGTTATTTCTTTCAAGTGTATCTTAATTGGACTATAATTTTAAAATTTAAAAGTATCTTTGCATTCTTCCCTGAGGTTTTTGACGTTAGGAGAGTTGCTTCTGCACTTAGCTTTCCTTTCAAGGTAGCCAATGGGGTGGTCAAAGTTGGTAAAAAACTCCTCCAGTAATAACCTAGTTGAAAAATGCCATTTTGACTTTTATAAATAGGTTGACAAAGGGTTAAAAGTCAATTTGTTTCCACTATTCATATTGCAATTTTGAGAGCTCAGAGCAAAGAGGACCTCAACGAATATGGTGATTCCAATGACAGAGCATCACGGCGAGATCGTGCGGACTTACAGGTGGCCAGAAGGCTCAGAGCCACTAGTATGTATCCCTAACCCCCTTTGTAATTTTCTCATTTTGTGTGTCAAAAGTTAGGTTTTTAGGGCCAACAACTAATGTGCTGCGATGCATATGCGTGCACGTAAGCCACATTTGACTTCGCGTTTGACGCATTTGATGCATCGCGACACAAGTGCAAGGGATTTTTAGGGCAGGCCAAGGGTTTGCAACACATTCGCCAAAAACTGCAACGCATTCACCTTTTTGAGCCATATTCAAAAGTTAGAACACCGCATGTGTCATTTCGTAACGCATTCGCCTTTTTGAGTGATGCATTCGAATGAAGTGACACAAGTGTCATATATCATGATGCAAGTGCTTTGACACGATGCATTTGAGTGACAAAATGGTGCAATTGACATGTCATGCCACATTTGAAGTACAGAACAACGCAACTATTGTTTCACGATGCAAGTGTAGTCAACGTGATGTATTTGACTTTGACTTTGACTAGGGCTGATTTTGATGCTTTTCAAATTTGAAATACTTTTTGATGATACTGACAATTGTCTAGATGATATTGATGCATTGTTTGGCTTTGTGCAGAGACAGCTAGCCCCTATATACACGCTAGAGAGTAGACCGTCGACCTTCTGGTCTTTTGATCAGCTTACTCCACGGGAGCGACGACGATTGATGTAGCTAGGTCTATTTTATGCCACCTATATGCCCACTATTCAGGAAAACAGGGTACTGTTGACTATGTTATGCGAGCGATGGCATTCTAAGATGTGCTTCTTTCACCCATCGATGGGAGAGGTGACCGTTATGCTTGAGGATGTTTACTGCATTCTACGCATGCCAATATGAGGAGATTAGATTGTCTATGACCCTCGCCATGGCCAGCAGACCTTCACAACGTACTATCGAGATGAGGGCACAGGACTCGGTATCTAGGGCTATGAGATCTGCTGGGAGTTCATGGTAGAGCATTATGCTCGGTTCGATGCATTCCTGGCAACATTGATCGGCGGGATATTGATTCCTGACCATCACAGACATGGGTTCCCAATTGGTTGGGGAGACGTCATAATGGGGATGAGGCTGGATAGGACAGTGTATGCCTAGGGGCCCTATTTGTTGGGCACACTCTACCACTAGCTTCACGAGGTTTCCTACAAGAGGGTAGAGAGTATTTCATGTGGCACTATGCTTTTGATGATATTGGCTTGGGAGCACATAGCGATATTTCATTTGCCTATTCAGAGACCGTAGCTGGTCGAGGGGATGCCTTATACGTATTACTATGCTAGTGCTCTTTAGCAGACATGAATGGGGGAGACAGGTTGGTGGTGGCATCAGATTGATACTATGGTGTCATTCATCTAGAGGTCGTATAGAGACTATCAGTAGTGGGACGATAAGGATGACCACCTAAGCTTATACATATAGTATCGTTATTTGATTAGGAGGATAGTGCAGAGCCAGTTGATTATAGAGATGTATCTATCGTAGTGTGTCCTTAGATAGTTTGTAGAGTAGTAGGGTGTACCTGCAGGCACAACCGAGTATGCTCGATCTTCTAGAGAGTTAGCTTGGGGGCCAACATTTCTCGTAGCCTTTTCTGAGTAGCAGATCAATGGGCTAGGAGCCCAGCAGTGGGGATGGAGAGGTGGGATTGCAGATCCCGAGACCACGGCCGATTATGACTTATGGTGGCAGGCACATAGACCAGTGCCACTGACAAATCTAGATGGGCCAGCACCTATGGACAGGAAGTCAGTTATACCTTGTGTGCCGAGAGTCAGGCGAGGAGGTAGAGATGGTGATAGAAGCAAAGGCTGGGGGAGGGATGGAGGTAGGGATGGAGGCTAGGGACAGATAATCGAATAATCCGAGATAATCGAAGATCCGACAAAAAGTCGAAACAATCTTTGAATCGACGGCATTTTCAATCAAAATAAGGAAAGGCATGATCAAAATCCGGAAAAGGAAACAAAATCGAGAAAAACAGGAAAAGGCTAAGAGATAAAAGTCGAAGAATGAGAGGGATGATGATCATGATGCTATGGATGAGGCCAAGAGATTCCTGAGATTTAGGATGGTGGAGGGAGATGAGGAGATACCATCTAGCTCGGTGCTACCCCATGATGCTATGACAAACCAGAGGGTGGAAGACCTTTAGAGGAGACTAGATGAGAATGTTGTACAGGTCCAAGCACTGCAGTCAGAGCTAGAGGTGGCTTGGGTAGAGCGGGATCAGGCCGTGATCCGTCAGTAGGATTCAGCTCAGTGGTGTGTAGAGTTTGCAGCACTATATTCAGGGCCTTCTGGGGATATTGCTCGTGAGCTTGCCAAGGTGAGCACTAGGTATGGGTAGTACATGACTCTATATGATCATGCAGTTCCTCTCAAAAGACGAGATCCTACACTATAACGCTCACAGATAAGGATAGGCAACTGTCACAGATTAGGGAGTGGGAGTGGCAACAGGAGTCATACCAATGTATGAGGATCCACCTCCTCAGGGCACACATCAAGGCACAGGTCCCACCACTCACATAGGCATGGCTCAAGTCATCATTCGAGCCACAATCATGGGTCCACCAGTTTAGGGAAAAGATCAGTACAAAGGCAGCCACCAGTGACAGATCCTTCAGCATCATAGAGTCAGACCGCAGTGTCATCACAATTGTCTATTACCGTGGAGATGATGCCATCAATGTCAGTTCCATTGGTTGCATAGACAAAGGCTGCTACAGGTCCACCCATTATCTTAGTGCCAGTCACAGATCCTCAACCGCCACACTCTTCACCATGAGGGGATGATGAGAACCTATCCTAGGGGCATGCTTGCTACATTTTGCTATGACACATTATGTATAGATAATTAAGCCTGCGAGCTCCATTTTTGGGATATTTGTTGACTCTATCTTGTGACATTGTATATTTTTTAGATGATGCTATTTGATGATGTAGTTTTTGATGCGGCCTACCTATGTGTTATGTGATGCTATTTGATTTATGCATTATGATATATGTGATGTGATGCTTTATGTATGATGTTGATTTATGATGTATGATGGTACTTATTTATGTCTTGTCATGTATGTCCTATGATGCTTACTTTTGAGATGATGCCATGATGATGCAATGCTTATTTATATGTTATGTCAATTTTGTGATGCATAATGTATTTATTTAAATGGATGCCATGTTTATGATTATGTTAATGTAATATGCAATGAAATGTATATGATTTAATGCGATGGATGATGTATGTATGGACCTAATGTAATGTTTATATGATC
This sequence comes from Sequoia sempervirens, assembly GCA_007258455.2. NCBI lineage: Eukaryota > Viridiplantae > Streptophyta > Pinopsida > Cupressales > Cupressaceae > Sequoia > Sequoia sempervirens. The sequence goes on from VDFB02072317.1 coordinate 40,699, forward strand.
ATGTATGCACTTATGTTTTTGTATGTCACAGGATATCATCGTGAGATGGATGAGAGAATATGACCAGACTGAAGGAGATGCATGTTAGTTCCTAGACCAAATCCTTCAAAGCTTGATCATAGGACTTTAATATTTATTGCTCTTAATCATCATTGGGCAGACTATTGTAATGGCCAACAAACACCATGATATGACATAGATTAAGGTGTACAAGGTCGTACCATCACTATAGACAAGGATGATCATGACTCATGCTAAGAGTGTGCTTGCCCCAGTCTTTATCTTATAACCAACCACAAATAGAAAAGACAAGAAGGACAATTCATGAAACGTCGTTGCTTCTCTAAATCCTGTTTCCAAGACATCCTTGAGAAACTAGCAACATGAAATTCCAAAATACAAAATAGAGCCATTATCATGATACGTCGCTATTTTTTAGAATCCCAAAATTAGGACCTCATAGAGAAACTAGTAATCATGCATGTCAAAAGTCAAGACAAACATCATGATACGTCGCTACTTCTCTAAATCCTATTATTGGGATCTGGCTGAAAAACTAGTAACATGATAAAAAGCCAAAAGACAAGTGCCAAGTGTTTGCCAAGTGCATCTGGATACCCATTGTTTTAATATCAAGATGTCAGGTTTGATGATGATGAGATGTCGAGGTGTCAAATTTTTGACGATGGCAAGATGACGAATGTCGAAGATTGCTAAATTCAGGAAGGACACATCCTGAATAATGTTGATGTCGAGAGGATTGATACCTAAATGTCAAAAGGTATCCCTTAAAATGTGACGATGCCTAGGAAGGACACATCCTAAGGAATAAATGACAAAGTTTGTTCTTCAGAAGGACACATCTGAAGAATATTGATGTCAAGAGGAGTGATCCTTAGATGTCAAGAGGATCCCTCAAAATGTCGAATGACAGTGATGATGCCTAGGAAGGACACATCCTAAGGCATGAATGATAGAGGTTATCTTTCAGAAAGACACATCTGAAGGCTAACCAAGAGTTGAAATTTTGATAGGTTATGATCATTTGATTTGTTTTGACCGAGTTTGGCATATGTTGGCCATATGTTGATTTCCTTTGACATGTTGATGTGATTGTCATGTTTGAATAAATGATTGTTTCAATTTTTTTTAGGAGTTTTTCCTTCTGGAAAATGATTTTTCTTGACTTGAATACTTTTGATGTGTGTGTCAGTGTAGTGCCATGAACCCTAATGGACTAACCTAGTGTAGCCTCGGGGGCTCATCGACAGATGGCCTTGCCTACGTCATACACTCAAAGACCTCGTAGTTCAATGCGACCAATAATTTTGTCTTAATGACCAAAGATTGAATCATGATTTTATTTTGAAAAACCTAAAAGGACTGACCTAATGTCTCAGGGAGTCAAGTATGAGTCTTTCCTATGTAGTAAATGCGCAAAGACAATGTATTTCAGATGAATGACGAAGACTAATTGAATGACATGATAGAATTGACAAGAGATGACTCTGTGTTTGACATCTTTTTGTGGTTTTCTTTAGGACATTTTTTCAGTTTTTAGGTCTTTCTTCAGGATGTTTTGCAATGTTTTTGGGATTTTTTTAGGACTTTTTGCGATGTTTTTGGTCTTTTTTCAGGACTTTTTACAATGTTTTTGGTCTTTTTTTAGGACTTTTTCTAATTTTTTGGTCTTTCTTCAGGACATTTTAGCAATTTTCAAAACCATGTGTGACATCCACTGCAGTTACATGATAAAAAAATTTCTCCCAGTCAGGTCCAAGACTTAGCCAATTTTAAGGGACATGAAATAGATGTGCATGCGGTGCCAGATGGACAAGATAGAGGACTTGATGTCAACTATTTATCAACCATGAAAGGAAGGGTATCATGTCATGGAAGATGTCGTGGTGGTGATTGAAAATGTATTTCATCCTAGGCCATGACAGACAAAGTAATAGTAGATGGCAGAGCAATGATTGATTACACATGGCACCTATTTGCTAGGTTTTCACCATGGTACTTATCCAAAGTGCCTATTTTCCAGGTTTTCACTATTGGATGAATCATTTTTCTTTACTATTTTTATCATTTTTCTTATTTTTTTGGTGCTTCCAAGACGCCTATTTGTCAGGTTTTCATC